>JAFIRS010003939.1:0-107529 GCA_018342105.1 Gonioctena quinquepunctata | reverse complement strand
GGTGAGAGGCGTACCAACTGTTGCTTAGCCGTGGTGAGAAAAGTGATAACAATTGGCAGCAGCGTGACGAGAGAACAGTGTCGTTCGCTAGCAATTATTATTACAGCATACAATACATATACAGGGCGAAAATATCTATCTATATCATATCAATTTGGCTCACAAAGAATAGCATAAAAACTATTAGCAATCTTATTATATAAAACCATTTTTTTGCAAATATCAATACATAATAATAGATGTTCTCACTTCCCCCCGATACGAAGACTTTAGTATAATTGAATGCCAAAGATTGTTTGTGATTTTTCTCTGGCTATAATTATGATTATTATTTCACTTCTCAGCCTAGGTCGGTATATATTATACTATTGTAGGGTAAGACCAGCGTGAAAAAGCACAGCTACGCGCCCGTGTGGAACGAGCAGCTAATTTTCACGGAGATGTTTCCGCCTTTGTGCCAGCGGATAAAAGTTCAGCTGCGGGACAACGATCCCGTCAAACCTACAGTCATCGGGACCCATTTCATCGATCTCAAAACCATCTCGAACGACGGAGAAAAGGGTGAGACGAAGGTGAGGCTGGAAATTCCGTGATGTTCTGAGTGCCTTATGTTGAGAAATTGCCGGAATTGGCGTTTTTTCGATGGTAGCGAAGATTTAATGTCGGGAGAGGCGGTCTTATTCGATTTGATCGTGGAAGTTATGTATTTCGGTTATTCAAGCGATTGAAAAAATATGAATATGGCATCAGAAACCATCAAAGGGAAACATAAACTTTTTTATCTCTATAATCTCGTAAGCGTAAGCACCTTCCTCGACGAAGGTTCTGTCATATTCCATTTTGGATTCTTGGGTTGCAAAGCAATACAAAAGAGCTGGTATTTTATTCATCATCATAAACTAGTCACTCAATCATTTCATTGAATATCTGACTATATATACAGGGTGAGTCAGAATAAGATCGACAAACTCCTACTACAGATTCCTCACCTCATTTCGAGGTAAAAAGTTGCCATCAAGGTATGTCCTAAAGTGCATATCCTCTGAGATACAGTGTCGAAAACGGAAAAAATTAAGATTTAATTTGTTTTCTACAAATTCTTAAACTTGGTACACTAATCAACGTTCATCAACGTGCTGATTTGAAGTTATAATTTTCTTTTTTCGTAAACCAGTGGCGTAGTTACGATGGTATGTGGTCGTATGTTCCTTCATATTTTATTGGGACAAGTGAATGGACAAATGAGCGTTTGACATCAGTTCGGTTCATCGATACTCAACCTGAAAGTCATAACATTCCATGTGCCTAAAAGTGGAGGTTTCTGAGATAATTGAGAAAAACTGAAGATATGTCCTTAGTAGAATGTGGTGAGCACACTATACCAATTATTTCAAATATAGCCATATGTAAACTGAAACTGAAGAATGCCAATATAATGAATCAATTTTCGTTCGAAATCAAAGTCGGCCGCGTTAATAATATAACACCCCATAAAAATATCAAAGAAACTATTAAATCATGACAGCTACGATCTAACCGCTAAACCACATCGCTCCTATTACGAAGGGACAGTTATTTTTATTTCTATTGAGCACAAAGATGCGACTAAGTAATTAACGATTCTTCGACAACGGGGGATAAAACATAAACTCTTAACGATCGCTTCTCACAGAGACCGCTGTCACATTAATGACCCATTAAATTAACATATCAGGGCGGCGTGTCTACTCAAGGCGACTCGCTGACTCATAAAGTATTCTCCATACTAGGACACTCTCTTCATTCAGAATCCAGTTATCGAACGAGTCAGTCAGTACAGAGCAAGTTCTGCTTCATTATGAAGCGAATGAAAGTGAAGTTTGATTTCAATTAGAGAAGATGAAGTCTCATCTTCCTACGAGTAGTAAGCGTAGACTCCGTACAGTTTATTTGAAGTAGCAAATTAATCAACCATATGCAGAATCATAGTGAAAGAGTAACTCATCAGAAATTATCTCAGTAATAACTAAATGAATGGAATTAATATTTATCAAGAAGCTAAATAATCATATTGCAACAAGTGAACGCGTAATATTATTCGGAAATAAAACGGAATAATTAAGTCTTGATTAAATTTTTTTTGGGGGTAAGAAATGAAAATGTTCATTTGGCAAGGTATATATGTATAGCGTAATAAGAAAATATTTCCTTATTGATGTCATAGTAGAAGAAATTATTGATTCAACAAAAGTAAAATTATTATCAATTGTTTAAAATAACTGAAGAACAGTTATTTTAATTGTCAGCACATATTGTTTCTCATTTTAAATTATGGTTTATTCAATCTCATTTTGACTTTCTATACATTTTCTCAGTAAATTATACCAGGTGTATCAATAGTTGTTTTTATATTTTAGAAAATACATATACATATTATTACAAGTCCTAATTGTATTATTATTCCGAAACAATCTGAAATTGGTCATTGTACTGTCAAATTAAGTCCCCCGCTTCATTACATACAGAGTGAAACAAAATCTCAAGCCGCTCTGAGATGTTGTTCTGTTATTGGTCAATAGACTGATAACCCTCAGTATGGTTATAACAAAAGGTAGACAGGTGTGTGGTTTTTCAATAAGACACACCCTGTACATCTTATATCAAGAAGAGACATAATTTCCTATGTGCAAAAATTGCATAATGCATAATTCTTAAAACATATCGAAATATGTGTCAACCTCCTGAACATTTTTTAGTATTGGGAGAATCGGAAACATAGTATGGGTGAGTCAGAATGAGACCGATAACTCCATTTTTCCATTTATCTTATTATTTGATCGAATCGATGTCGTGGATTCACTGATATGTTACCATACTCTCTTGCATATGATTGTTTCGACAGATCAACTGACAAACAAACCCAGCCCCAAATTCATAATACTCCACTTAGATAAGAGTTAAGATCTGAAATCATTCTTGCGAAAAACTGAAGATAAGTACTCTTAATTTGTTGGAGTTTATGTTGGTGTATCATTATCAAAGCCATTTCTGATTGAATTATCTAGGAAAATATTATCCAATCAACATGTTTTTGATGAAGAAAAACAATTATTGCTATTAATATCTACTTAAATGATAGAAACGGTTTAGTAGGTACACTACATAGAAACAAACAATGCATTGAAGCAAATGTTCAAATGGACCACCATTTTGTTCAATACACAATTGGCATCTTCGTATCATCGACTGTCGCACGCTTTGGAATATTCCTGGTGTATCCTGTATTAACGTACATGCTGCTAAAATTCTTGCCGTTAAATCTTCCACAGATTCTACAGGTGTTTCATACACTGGCTATTCAAGGTATCCCCACAAAAAAAGTCTAGTGAAGTTAAATCCGGAGAACGTGCAGGCCAATGTATGGGACCACGTCTACCTATCCACCGATCATGGAATGTTTGATCAAGAAATTGACGAACGATTCGTTGAAAATGGGCCAGTGCTCCTTCATATTGATACCAGATTCTTTAACGAACCAATAGAGGTATGAAATGGCTTTGATAATGATATTCCAACATAAACTTCAACAAATTAGGAGTACTTATCTTCAGTTTTCCGCAAAAAATATTTCAGACCTCAACTCTTATCTAAGTGGAGTATTATGAATTTGAGGTTGGGTCTGTTTGTCAGTTGATCTGTCAAAACAATCAAATGCAAGAAAGTATGGAAATATCAGTGAATCCGCGACATCGATTCGATCAAATAATGTGATGAATGAATTTTGGAGAAAACAAATTGAATGTTAATTTTTTTCGTACTTTTGACACCCTGTATCTCAGAGGAGATGCCTTTTAGGACATACCATGATAGATTTTTTTCACCTCGAAATGAGGTGAGGAATCTGTATATGAGGGTAGTCCCCACTCATTGTCATTGCCAAATGCGACCGTTTTTTCTTGATTTCATCCCTCAAACGCTGCAATACGTTCACATAATAGTCGCCATTGATTGTTTCTCCTTTCTGAAGATAATCAATGAAAAGTGTCCCACACACTGTTTCATTATCTCAGGTGTAAAGTGACGGACTCATGTTTCATCCATGGTCATGAATCAACCCAAGAACTCAGCTTTATTGCCAAAACACTCGACACAAACATCCTCACAACGCCGTGTTTGTTCCATTGTGAGTAATCTTGCCCACAGTTTTCTCACGTCCAAATGTTCAGTCAATATTTGATAATACAGTACTTCTTGAAATTTCTACACGTCTGCTAGCTCGCCCATTTTCAAGCCTTGGTCATCCAATACCATTTTGTGGATTTTTTTCACCCCATTTGGTCGACTACCTCAAGTTACCAGAGGTATAGTTCTCCTGATGGGAAAAATGCTAAACAGGTCAGTATTTCTGATGAATTAGTGATTTTGTTCATTATCAATATACACTGTGTCCGTAAAGTATGGAACAAATTCATTTTTAGCTAAACAGGTCATTTTAAGAAATAACCCTGAAACACGTCGATTTTTGATGTTAATTTACCGTATTTTAAAATAATAATCTAATATACAGGGTGAATTACGTTCGAGTAATAACGTCACCGTCATTCTTTTTAAATGGAACACCCCCATTTTGTCTCAATTTTCGGATTACTCTAGCTGAGCTGATTCCAAAAATGTATCACATGTTGATTCCAATTGGTACAGGGTGGACAAAAATACAATAGTTTTGTGTGTGCTCATAAAGTAACGCGTAACATTCTTTATTAGGTAAATTAACAATATTATCAAAAATACTTATTGTCTAGCGGCAATTGGTTTAAATGTAACACCCCGTAGTTTGCTACATGTTTAGAGTAATAAAAATGAGCTGTTTCCAAACATGTTTGGTACTTGTGGTCTAGCAGACAGCATATGACAAAAAATATTTCTTATCTATTTATAAAAAACATAGTCGTCTACTTTTTCGGGAAATGTCATTATTTGTTTAGTAATTTATTGATGTTCAGTGACAGTTTAGTACTACAATATTTTTGGTATTCGTGAATATTCGAATGATTGCTTAGATTTAATTGGAAGTAGAAATGGAGTTAAGTGTAAAACAAAGAATTGAAATACTTATGATGATTGGGTATGGAGACAGATCGCGAACTCAGATGGAAGTGTGCAATTTGTTTAATGATAAATATCCAGAAAGACCTATAACGCGTTCAACAGTCAGTAAGATTGAAACGAAATTTCGAGAAATTGGTAATGTTGAAAATGTACGCAAATCAGGTCGTCCCCCTGCAAATGCTGATACAGCATTAGATGTTTTACTGAGTTTTGAAGAAGATGCGCACACTTCTGTTCGTAAAGTTAGTAGCTATATCGGTGTTAGCAAAACAACGGTACACAAACTATTGAAGCTTGAAAAATGGCATCCTTATAAAATCAAACTTGTGCAAGAATTAAACGAAGATGATCCCGATAGAAGACTCCAATTTTGCGAAGAAATGATGGATAAATGTCACCGAGACCCTCTCTTGATACAAAACATTATTTTTTCTGATGAGTCCACTTTCATATTAAATGGTGAGGTTAACCGTCAGAATTGTAGATACTGGGCAAAAGAAAACCCCCACTGGATACGTTAGCATCATACACAATACCCTCAAAAGGTAAATGTATGGGCTGGAATTGTACGAAATCGAATCATCAGACCCTACTTTTTCGAAGGTAATTTAAACGGGGCAACGTACCTTGAGTTTTTAAGGGGGTATCTCGTACCTACTTTACGTAATTTGTTTCCCAGCAGACGTAATCCTGGAGGTTTTGATGAAAGTTTATGGTTTCAAAAGGATGGTGCACCTCCACATTATGCTGTAGATGTTAGAAGGTACCTAGATGAAATTTTTCCGAACAGGTGGATTGGTAGACGTGGACCCACTGAATGGCCAGCGAGGTCACCAGATTTAAATCCTTTGGATTATTTTCTGTGGGGCCATCTGAAGAATGTTATTTATAAAACGAAACCAGCAAATATTGCAGATGTACAAGAGAAAATTCGAACAGAAATAAACAATATTACGCAAGAAACCATACACAAGGTTCAACAAGAATTTGTACACCGTTTGGGTTACTGTCAAATACAGCAAGGGCTGCAGTTCGAACATTTATAAAGTCATGTATTCCAGCATATTCTGTCCGCTAGACAATAAGTATTTTTGATAATATTGTTAATTTACCTAATAAAGAATGTTACGCGTTACTTTATGAGCACACACAAAACTATTGTATTTTTGTCCACCCTGTACCAATTGGAATCAACATGTGATACATTTTTGGAATCAGCTCAGCTAGAGTAATCCGAAAATTGAGACAAAATGGGGGTGTTCCATTTAAAAAAAATGACGGTGACGTCATTACTCGAACGTAATTCACCCTGTATATTAGATTATTATTTTAAAATACGGTAAATTAACATCAAAAATCGACGTGTTTCGGGATTATTTCTTAAAATGACCTGTTTAGCTAAAAATGAATTTGTTCCATACTTTACGGACACAGTGTATATTTTCAATCAATTTCAACGCTTTTCTCTCAGTCTTCGCTGCCACCATTTTAGGAAAGAAAACATTGGCACTCTCAACGCATCGGAATCGGCCTCAACGATCATTACGAAATAAGACTGAACACGGAAATAATAATTGTCGATGATAATTCGAGAAAAAAAAATAAAGCGGGGCTTGGAAAATGAATGGTTTGAAACTCAGTGTTGGTGAAAAGAATAAGGCAGTATCATTCGAAAAAAACAGCATCATTTCATCTTTATTGATAAAAAATAATTTCTTCATTATATTCGATTTTTATTGTGACTAAGTATGGACAGAATGGTATAATACTGGAGTGTGTTTGTATTTCAGAAACATGGAAAAAAGTTATCCGTTATATTTTTCCAAAAGTTTGTTTTTTGGCGGTCTTCCTTAAATATCTCCAAATAGTTGAAATATTATAGAAAGTTTTTTATAGAGCATAATATTTTGTATACAAATCAATATATCACAAAAGATTTGTTGATCTATTTTCATTTATTTTGCTGCTATTTCATGGAAAATTATCAAGTATTTTTTGTTGACCACTTTTGTTGGAGAAAATCTAATGCAATTGAAATTCTAGCCACAGTACTTTCAGAGATAAGAAGGTATATGGACTAGTTTTGTATTCTTTCATACATATATGTGTGTGTGTGTACATAGGTTTATGTGGTCTTGATTTGAAATATCAATTTGATTTTGTAACATGTCACAATCATTCAAACTGTTAATGGAAGCGTTCAACTTTAAATCATCCGCAAACATCGACTGATGTTGTAAAAATCATTAATGAATATTAAAAATATTAACAGGCCAAGATTGGATCCTTGGGGACTCCCCCAGTCGCAATATAGACATTTGAATAAAAACCATCGTAATTAACATGATGTTGACGTTAATGGAGGTAGGATTTCAGAAGTTGAAAATAAGTTTCATTGAACAACGTGAAGCCCAAACTAGTGAGTTTATGCAGAAGTAACTTATGATTGATCCGTGAATATCGCATCAACTCGGCCCCTAGGGTCCAACGTTAAACAAAAATATCGATTGAAGACAGCTAGGTTACTAACAAACACCTACCTAACAAACACCTACCTAACAAACAGGAAACAAAAAGTATGTATTAGGAAACAAAATACTGAGTTCTTCTCGGGCTTTACTGAAATCGAAAAAGGCGTACCACAGGGAAGTGTGCTTGGTCCTTCACTCTCCATTATATATATATATATATATATATATATATATATATATATATATATATATATAAATGATATCCCATATATATTTAAACAATCAAGTACTACAGTCGTGAGTTATGCAGACGATTCAAAATTCTACCCATTAACAAACCTTACTCTGGAGAACTCAATTTTAAACAACTTTTCTAAGTTTCAACATATTTTAATACTAACATGTTATTATTGAACACCGCAAAACAGACTGCATAATTTTCAAAACTGTCCACAATAATATCACCTTCCCGGAGAATATTCAGCTCGGAAACGATAGTATATCTTTTTCAACCAGTACTAAACTGTTAGAATCTATATAGATGACAAATTGAACTATGAAATACATATTGAAAATCTCGCAAAAAAACTGGCAAGTAAATGTTATGCAATTAGAGTTTTGAGAAGTCACTTAAAAATAGATGCACTGAAAACGTCATATTATGGGATTGTTTATCCCTTTCTAAAATATGGAATATTAGTATGGGGAGGGAGTACACAACTAGAATAAATTTTTATCATGCAAAAACAGATATTGAAGACTATGTTGAATATGAAATATACAGATTCCTGTCGTAATACTTTCAGATGTATCAAAATGCTTACCGTATATGCCATTTAGATATATGTTTGTGTACTTTTTGTGTACGATATTAAAGCAGATTTTGAAGAAGGCAGATTCAGACATGAGTATTCTACTAGGCAGAAATCCAATTTTATTCTTCCCAAGCATAGACTGATGAATACAGAGAAAGGTCCACATTATGCATCCATTAAATCCTATAACAATTCACCGGTAATCATTAAAGAAGCTCGCTCAAGACAAATTTTTCGAAAACATGTTTTTGATCTGTTGTGTGACATCGAGCCATATTCATTACAAGAATTCATGGAGAAATAATTTTACTCCAGCTGCATAAAATGTTCAATCAATCTTACACCTATGACTGTGATATTTTATATATTGATAATTTCTTTTTCAATACATGTTTCAATTACTTTTATTAGGAAGTATTTCTAGTTATAAGTGACATTTGTATTTTTTATATTGTATATTATGTCCGACTTGAGTTTTTCAACTGTTTGAAATTGAAAGCTTCAAATAAATCTATTTATCTACTAGCGGTTGATCTGAAATTCATAAAACTATACTGGTCTTGAGACATGATATGCCTGGTAGACAGACAGAAAAAGCGAAAATAAACAATGTCAAATTGTACATTCTTTCAGTTCCGAGCAAAAACCAGTTTTCAATCCATTTTCCAAGCTCTTTTCAAGCAGGCGATATTTCATAAACCTACACATCTAACGTATTTCTTTGTGGTGACATCCATTGTCTTATTTCGTTCAGAACTATTCCTGTTTCGAAATACTGGCTGAACACGTACTCGTGAGTCTGCCGGATCCGTATTCCATATAAATGACTTGCTTATAGGATTCCTGCCGACGTTCGGACCGTCTTTCATCCACCTTTACGGCTCCACCAGAGATTACACGCTCATTGACGAACATTCCAGCTTGAATGCGGGACTGGGAGAAGGTAAGATGAACTGCTTGGATTTATGGGGGTTCTCATTCAGTCTCTGTTACACTATATCCGAAAATGAAGAGAATCATTAAACCCTAAGGAGAGACGCCATGAGCGGGTTACTATTCATACAAGGTGTTGTCTAATAAGTGCGGGGATTGTTTGTCGAAAATTAAAGGGGGTCTTTCATTTATACAAAAGCTCTTAGGCTTTTCCTTGAAAAGTTACACGCTTCCAAAAGTGAGAAAAAAAATAATTTGTTCTCTTGAATTTGCTGAAAAGTTGAAGAAGTGACATTTTGTGGGCGTGTTCTGTCAATAAAAAGGCTACCTAGAAATATTTTTTTAATTTTGTTGTGATCTTATAATTATTTCTAAGGGAATATTAACGTTTTCTCGAACTAATTGTTCACTAAAACTACCTAAACATTTGAGGTTATGTGCACTTTCTCAATCTTATCAAGCAAATAACCGGAAAACTAGCGGAAAAACGGAAATTGAAGAGATTAATAGAAAACAATGGAAAAGGTGAAGAATATGAGATCACCCAGTATCTTCACGAAATTTTTACAGGTGCTTCAAAACATGGTAAAAACAGTATAGCAATCGAAAGTTTTGCGCGGAAAAGATAATATTAGGAGATATGGGCCCCCGAAGGTCCATAAAGAGAGGTTATAGGATATCACTTTTGGAAATTATAAATTGATATAAACAATTTCTATTTACACTAAAACAGTAACTGCACACACGTTTTACCTTTCAGTAATATTAAAATCACATAATTTTCGATAAAGACATAAAAACTCCCATTACTTTTCATATAATTTTACAGAAGAAATGTCAAAAATCAAATGTTAAGATTATTCGAATCTTGAAGTTTATTGATATGCGACGGTGCCTATGTCTCCAAAAGGGGAAAAGAAAATACTGAAATTCAATGCGTCATACATATTTAGCATATAAATGATAAGTATTACAGCATGAAATAACGATCTGATATCTGTGTTCAAAATGCAAAGTATATTTCACCACGCTTCTTGATAGTGATTATAATTTTGAAAATTAAGCATGAAGTTGATGTGCCGCATTTAGAAAGTTACCAAACATATTAAATAATGTGACTTCAGATTATTTTGTTTTAAGTAATTTTAAACTGAACCAAGAAGCGCATTTGGATTGGATGTTAATTTCTCACGTAAAAAGAAGGAACATAACCTAACCTAACTTGGCTAACCTTGTTACCCAAGTTGAATGCAATCTAATGAACCTTACAAGGCGACGCTCCGCTCCGCTCGCGAACATTTCGATCAAATCAATTTCTAACGTAAAAAAAAGAAACACAACCTAACCTAACTTGGCTAACCTTGCTATCCAAGTTGAATGCAATCCAATCAACCTTATAACCATTCCTTTTTAAATAACTTGTTAGCTAGTGAGTACAAAATTATTGCCATCACTGAGAGCTGGCTCAGAGATGGAGTTCAAAACAATGAACTATTTCCAAACAACTTCACAGTTTATCGAAGTGATCGTACCTATGGTGAACGTGGAGGCGGTGTTATCCTAGCTGTGGATAGTGACCATTACGAATCTGACAGTGTCAACATAGTGTCTCAAATCCAGAAAATTGACTTATTAGGTATACATTTACGTTACAGCCAGTACAAAACCATTAATATACTAGTTGTTTATATACCACCCAATACGAACCTAATTGAATATGAAGTATTTTTCGAATATTTAGGAACACTCCCTCAAATTAGCCAGTCGTTAATTATTGGTGACTTTAACATTACTGAAATACAAAATTATTATGAAACTGGCCAATTGTCAAACCTCTTGGACAGTTTTCACTCATTCGTAAATTTCGCCGCATTGTCTCAAAGAAACCGTATTTTGAATCATACCGAAGAATTTTAGACCTTGTAATTTATTCAGATGAACATGATTGTGAGGTGGCAGAAGAACTAGAATCTCTGGTGCCACTTGATTTGCATCACCCTTGCTTGTCGGTTTCATTATCCATAGATTGTACCAAAGAAAAGCGGTTTCAGCCATATTCTAAACGATACGATTACACCAAAATTGACAATGAAAAATTCATAAGATTGATAAATGAAACTAACTGGGAGTTTTTGGTAACAATAGACGATCCAGACGTGGCCAGTGAAGAATTTGATAATGTGTTGCAGTCAGTGGTATCCCAATGTGTACCCTTGAAGAGAAACAGGCGCCGTACTTATCCACATTGGTATACCACGAACATAATTAATAACATTAAAATGAAATATCATCACTCTCATATGTATAAAAAAACGAAGTACTTGTTCCATCTCGAGAAATTAAAGAACCTACGTAGGACTATAAAAAAGGAAATAGCCGCGGCATATAAAACCTTCATCGAGAGGTCCGAAAACAATTTGAAATCCAACCCTAATAGTTTCTGGGCGTTTATTAATTCAAAGAAAAATAAAACTCGAATACCGGGGCAAATGATTTCAACGATACCACTCTTTCTACACCAAAGGAAATTATTTACTATCAAAAATAACAATTTTACCGTAATTTACAACATTAGTACTGAAGAAATTTTAAAAGCATCAAAAAAATTAAAAAACAAAATGTCTAGCGGACCTGACGGTATTCCTGCCAAAGTTGTCAAAAAGCATATAACTTACCTATGTCGACCCCTACAAATAACCCCTACAAATAATTTACAATAAAATGTTACATACTGACCGATTTCCTAAACTATGGAAAACCTCACGCATTTGCCCTGTTCATAAGTCAGGAAAGGCAAATGATATTACCAACTACAGATCAATTGTTCTGATATCAGTCTTCTCAAAACTTATTGAAATCATCCTGTCGGATCTAATTTATAATAAAATTTACAGATCTCTCTCGGAATTCCAACATGGATTCATAAGAGCACGAAGCACTGTTTCGAATCTATGTACACTTACTCAATATGTTTCGAAATCCTTAGATGATAAAAATCAGGTGGACGTCATTTATACTGATTTCAGTAAGGCGTTCGACAGAGTTTCCCATGAATTACTTCTGAGAAAACTAAGTCGATTCGGAATTTCTGCGAAACTCCAAAACCTTCTGAAATGTTACCTCTCGAACAGAAATGTGTTTGTTGAATATGAAGGGAAAAAAAGCTTTGAGTTTATCGCCTGTTCTGGGGTGCCGCAGGGCTCAAACCTGGGGCCACTTTTATTTCTTATGTTTGTAAACGACATTTGTGACTCCATAAAATCAAAAAAACTCCTTTTCGCAGATGATATGAAAATTTATAAAGAAATTCGAGATCCTACGACATTATAACACGACATAAATAATTTAGTTGAATGGTGTGACTCGAATAACTTACCACTGAACATTAGCAAATGCAAAATTATGACATACTCACGTAGATCTCCAATTGTCCACAACTATTTATTGAAGGATACCATCATTACGAGGGTATCTGAATGTAGGGATCTGGGAATAACGTTTGACGCGAAATTAACGTTTTCGTCACATATAGAGGATATCACAAGTAAATCAATGCGTCTTCTTGGATTTGTCATACGAAATTGCAAAGAATTCAAATCACTAGAAGCGATGAAATGCATATTTTTTTCTTTGGTGAGATCGAAATTGGAATACGGCAGCCAGATATGGAACCATTACACAAAATACAGTGACAAACTAGAAAATGTTCAACGTAGATTTCTGAAATTCATGTATTTCAAAGTTCATGGTTCATATCCAGAAAGACATGTGAGTATAATCTTCTCTTAAATGAATTCAATATGGTTTCTTTGAGAAAACGTCGTGAAATTTCCGACCTTACTTTCATTCATAAACTTATACACAATGAAATCGATTCATCAATATTACTATCTTTATTGAACTTCAATATTCCTCGTTTAGCCTCTAGAACGAATCTTACCTTTCGTATTGATGTACCGAATTTCCAACATCATTTCTATAATTGTCTAAATCATATGTGTAGATGTCTAAACAATCTTCCCTCAGTGGATATATTCTTTTCAAATGCATCCCAATTCAAACAAATTGTATATAGGCTCATCTCGAATTGAAATGTAATTTCAGAAAGTATTGTTACTTATCAGTTATTGTTAACATATAAACCTAGAATAAGTATACTGTGTTACACAAATTTTACGTTATATACTCCTATAATTGGACTCTTTTGTCTGTTGGATGTATTACTACTATAAAATAAATAAAATAAATAAATAAATAAAGCGACGCTTCGCTCCGCTCGCGAAAATTAAAATTAATTGCTAAAATCCGGATTGGCCAAATTCACTTGAATAGTTGGCAACGTGGCATGTCCATGAAACGCCAAGATCAATGCAACCACCAATATTTGATTTTTGACAGTTCATGTGAAAAATTTAATGAAACATAATCGGAGTTTTTTCATGTCTTTATTGATCATTAAGTGATTTTAATATTACTTAAACGTTAAATGAGTGTACAGTTAATAGTTTAGTGCAAAAAGCTATTCTTTATATCAGTTTGCAGTTTCCAAAAGTGATATTCCATAACCTCTATTTATGGACCTTCTGGGGCCCATATCTCCTAAAATTATCTTTTCCGCGCTAAATTTTCGATTGCTATACTGTTTTTATCGTCTTCTCAAGCTCCTGTGGAAATTTCGTGAAGATACTGGGTGATCTCATATTCTTAACCTTTACCGAAAACAATTATTCAATTACCTTGCAGCTTTTACGCTACTAGTCTCAGCAGAAGTGAAATCGGGATGACGCCTGAAAAACTTCCATCTATCTCGGCAAATTGTCCGATTGTGCCCTGACGAATCCGGCTTCAGTCATTGTATTTATTTTCCGGGACGTTTACAGTAACTTAATAATAAAAAGATAATTTGCCTTCAACTTTCTTCAATTGACTCCATTCGATCAATCCATCAAAGGCAAGTTCATATTGTTGTCGTTATTTTCCAGGCAAGAGATACAAAGTTGCTCTGTTTGCATCTTCTTGAATTTCTAGTGGAGAAGAGCAATCTGAATCAGCAATTTCAAATTCAACTTCTATTATATTTATATTTGCAGCAGTTATAGGTACGATCACAAAGAAGCTAGACACTATTATTTATCAATTTGTGGTCAGTACTAAACAATTTTCCGCACCACACCGCTTTATTTCTGGATGTTGAAATTCAACAAAACAATCAGTTCTTTTCCCAATATCTCTGAAACCGCTTTGGCTTTTCCTTTAAATTCGGGTACACGCAAAGTACGCATAAAAATACATTTTTGGAACGTAGTTCCTTATCGCGCGTTGCGAAAGAGGGCTAGACGGAATAAATTAAGACCAAAAGTTGTAACGAGACTTTCGCTATGGTTATAAGCCGTGCGGCGTGCGCGTGTTTCTCTGTCTCTCTCTCTCTCTCTCTCTCTCTCTCTCTCATAGAAAGCAAGCCAGTTATTTTCGTTTCGTCTTTCTATTTCGCATTGAACAGTGTGGTGTCGCGACGATTATTTTTGTTGAGTGTATACAGGTTTTTTGTACATAATAAATAATAAAAAATTATAACAATAATGAATCCTGGCAGTGTTTCTGCACAAGTTCCGGATATTGCTGATGGAGTTAGGTAAGTAGAGATTTTATAAAGACAATAATGAAATTATAATTAATTATAATTTATATAACTTAATCTACCCCAATAAATTAAGTAAATAATATCTCTCATTAAAATTTCCCCAAATTTCAAATAAAAATAAAAACCTGTTAAATATAAAGATTTCTAAAATTATAATTAATTATAATTTATATAACTTAATCTATCCCAATGCTTATTATTTTCAGCAAGTACGCATTATAACCTCTCTTTACTATTGTGCTAACCAAGTCATACGCGTTATAATCTCTCCATTATTGTGTGTTTAGCAAGTGTACGCGTCATAACTTTAATAAATTTAAAAGAAATTTTATTTTAATATTAAATATCAATGCGTATGTATTTACAAGCCGTGCGTGTTCTAACCTATACGCTGTTGTGTTTACGAAGTCGAGAGAGTATATATATATATATATATATATATACACACTCTGTTGTGTTTACAAAGTCCCGCGCATCTATGACGTGTACGAAAAAATAGACAGACAGAGTGCATATATATATATATATATATATAAAAAATATTATCATAACTTAAAAAAAAAAAAAATAGTACAATTCCTTCACTAATTAATCGAAAGGAACTTCGTTCCATCCGGGTGTCCCTTGACACCTCTCAAGTTTTTTTCCATGATAAAGGATTTCTTAATTTTCATCAGTGGCGTCCCTGTTAACATGCCCTGCCATATTTTTTATCAAAATAATGATTCGCCACTGTCTTTTTTCCAAATAAATATTGTTTTTGTAATTTTTCTCTATATTCTCACAAAAATGGTCTCCTGCTTTTTTTTCGTCCGGCGAACGGTTTTTGAGTTAGAAAATAAAATGCATTCATTTGCTTGTCCCTATGCGAAATCAGCCGTTGAAGAGTAGTAGGATTATCTTGTGGGCTAGAAACATCTAGTACGCTAAGAACACATTTCGTTGTTTTCAACATAAACAATTTTGACACTTCTTTAGCTAGATACGTGATATTATTTACGTTATAAAAACGTGTTTATTAAAAAAAATATGGTAAATTTTACAAATACCGAATTAGCAGACATGCATTACTTGTATGGGCTTGCTGACGGGAACGCGACTGTATCAAGTGCGCTTCCCGAATAGAATGTTTCCTGATGCTCGAACGATTTCAAGCACCCACAGGAAGTTTTGAGTCAAATCATCACTTGGAAGGAGCACATCGGACTGCAAGAACTCCAGCAATTGAGGTAGCTGTTTCAAATTCAGTTGACGAAAATCCTGAAATAAGTACGAGGCAAGTTGCCAATAATTTGAATATCGCCCATATTCTAGTATGGAGAATTCTTCATGATTATTTATTATATCCCTATTACATTCAACGGGTTCAGGCTCTACTTCCTCGTGACTTTCCATTACTAGTGAATTTCTGCCAATGGTTTCTCCAAAAATTTACAGAAAATCCTTCATTTGACAGGGAAATTTCATTCACGGACGAAGCTAGTTTTACTAAAAACGGGATCAGAAATTTTCATAATAATCATTTTTGAGCCGAGGAAAATCCGCATGCAATCGTGGAATCTCATCACTAGGAGCAGTTCTCATTAAATATCTGGGCTGGAATGAGAGGAGATTACCTAATTGGACCTTTTTTTTTAGCACGCAGATTGAATGGACATAATTATCGCCGATTTCTTGAAGATAATTTGCCAATTCTGTTGGAAGATGTTCCTATTTTAATGCGAAATCGCATGTGGTTTAAGCACGATGGTGCACTTGCTCATTTTAGTGCTCTGGCACGCGAATATTTAAACCAAAACTTTCATAATCGCTGGATAGGTCGTGGAAGAGAAGCCAACCCCAGTCTTGATTATTTTCTTTGGGGACATCTTAAGACTTTGGTGTACAGTCAACCAATTCTAACTGAGGAAGAATTGTGAAACCGCGTAATAGTTTCCTGTGAAGCAATAAGAAATACTCTAGGTAATGTTCCGAAGAGTACGCGAGTCAATGACAAGGAGGGCTGAAGCGTGCATAATTGCAGGAGGTGGACATTTTGAACAGTTAATTTGATTTTGGTATTTTTTGTTCATAATAGTTGTTTTTGAAAATAAAAAATTTAGTTTTATGCGTATTTACTACGAAACTAAATAATAGTATCCATTAAATCATAAAAATCTTGCCTAGATCCTTTGGTTACCACAATTGTGAAATTAGGACTAATAGAAAAAATCGAATAGGGACAAGCAAATTAATGTATTTTATTTTCTAAATCGAAAACCGTCCGCCGGACGTAAAAAAGGCAGAGACTATTTTTATGGGAAGATAGAGGTCAATTTAAAAATAATATTTATTGGGAAAAAAGACAGTGGCGTATCATTATTTTGATAAAAATATGACAGGGCATGTTAACAAGGACGCCACTGATGAAAATTAAAAAATCCTTTATCATGGAACAAAATTATTTTTATGCGTACTTTGCATGTCATCAAATTTAAAGAAAAAGCCGAAGTGGTTTCAGAGATATTGGGGAAGAACTGATTTTTTTGTTAAATTTAAACATCCTGTATCTCAGAAATAAAGCGTTTGCGGACCTATGTTAATGAAGAATTTTTCTTAAACATCCAAGATTATCGCCCTCCAGGATCAGCATTCATTATGAAACACCCTGATAATATTGATTGAGAAAACTCGAAACCCTCCAAAAAGATTTTTTTTTCGTTTATTCTTCAATTTTTAGTGAATATTACTGGAAATACAGAATACCAAAATTTATTACCAAGTGTCAAGTGATCCAGAATCGTAGGTTCGAATTCTACAGAATTTTTAATGGCTCAAAATACCCATACCTTCTAGTCTCGATTGTCAAAGTAGAAAAACGGAAATACTCCAATCTACAACATAACGTTTTTTTTTTTTCGGGAAGGGGTTTCCTACCGAGCCAGGCTCCTGGTCTCGATCCGAACGAGATCACCGACAACATCGATCTGTCACCTGCGGCCGTCGAACTTGAGCCCACTGTTCCAGTGAACGAAGCCTCGTACGCGAAGAACGAAGAATTCTTCCTGTTCGCCACCATCCTCGAAGCGTCGATGATCGACAAGAAGCTGGGCGACAAGCCTGTTTATTTCGAGATCAGTATCGGGAATGCCGGAAATGCTATCGACGGGCACAACGAGTCCACCAGGGATCACTATGATTCCGATAGTGATGAATTGGGTGAGTGAGGAAAGATAATTATGGAATACGGGGTGTCCCACTGTATTACTGTATGTTACTGAAATGGTTCTGGACGAAAGCTCGTAAGTGGTTGGATAATGAACGGTAACTTTGAATACTATCTTTTTCGTAGACATAAAAACAAAGAGAAAGGAACTCATCAATTGCATCCACGACTTACCAATCAACTTCGTGCTGGCTGCTTCGGGGCGCCCCTTCTTCTGCTCGGGTTGTTGACTATTTGCGGGCACTTCACAAAATAAAGTTTATATAACAATGTACATACAGCGTGCTATCCAAAATGGTGGCAAAGACCAAAATTGAGAACCGGCGATTGATAGCCTAACGAGCATTGAACGATACTGATCTTTGTCTCTGTTCTGGTTAGTTTCTGCGCCGTCGTGACAAGAGTCGCAGAAACCCTAAAATCGATACCATTGACCGGATTTGTCGATCGGTGCAATTGGTTTGTATAATTGACAATATTGATTTGAATTTTATCTAGAAACCTCCACGAGCTTTCCCAAACACATCGCTTGAACATTCTCGTATCATCCCCAGTTTTTTCCAGATCAATTGACTACATAATTGATTGCTTCATTTTCCAAAAGTATATTTTGTCGATCATGGCTTCTCAGAAGGGTTGAACATTTCCCCTTTGTATAATTTTCCGAATAAACAACGACTGCTATATTTTATAAAAACCAGACTTCGTCTGCGTGGAATTCGTAATTACTCCTACTCCACATGTCTTCCTTCGTGTTAAAAATTCTTGACGCGCAAAATGATGGCAAATGCACATTAGCAATGTGCTTAGATGCAAAATGGAAAAATATGGAATTCGGGGATGGCACACAGACTGCTTGAATCTTATTTATGAAATAGACAACAATTTCTAGTAGAAAAGGATGAAACTGGAAACCTCATCAAATCAGAGAAGGCTGTGATAAAGAGAGGGGTACCACAGGGTTCTATCTTAGGTCCACTCCTGTACATTTTTTATACGAATGAACTTCCAGAAATAGTTAAACAAGCAAAAGTTGAATGACTGGTTCTCAGAAAATAATCTCTTGTTGAATGTAGATAAAACACAAATCATGCATAGTGGTTGACAAGGCAGTAGTTGAGACATCCAGCAATATATCTTTCTGAGTGGTGATCATAGATCATCGTTTAGATTGGAAAGCTCATATAGATCAGTTGACTCGACACTTATCAAAATATGCATATGCTTTATATGTACTCTCAGAAAATATTAATGTGCATACTGCCTTAATATCGTATCACGCATATGTACAGTCCAAACTCCGTTATGAATAATATTTTGGGGAAACTTTTCCACATACAAAGATACTTATTCTTCAGAAAAAATGTGTGAGAAAAATATTCAAAGTTGCTCGAAGGGAAAGCTGCAAACCCCTTTATATAAACAATAATATCTTAACGGTTATCTCTTTGTATATATATATGAGTATATAAATTTTGTTTTGAATGATAAATACCTGTTTAGTGATAGGGAAATAATTCATAAACACAATACAAGAATAAAAATTGATTTAAGAGATGACAAAGTTAAATTTACGTATATTCAAAAAAATGTGCAGTATAGTTTGGTGAAAATATGGAATAAGCTGCCAAATAACATAAGACTGATGGAAAATGGAGCAATTAAGAGGAGACTAAAAAAATGCATTATATAACATTGAGGAATATTTTCAACATGATATGGAAAGTTTATGATAACACACCTAATGTTATAAGTAAAAGTATCTGAGAATATGTGTCAATTTATCTATATGTATATGTATGGGTATATACGAAGGTGTGTGTGTAAGTGTATATCGGTACCTATTAGAGTATGTTTATTTAGAAACCCATTTCGTTTTTAACGCTATTCGACAAGTTTGGTAATTGGGATTTGATTACTTTCCCTTTAATATCTGTGCAAGTTTTTCAATTTTATACATTCTCAATGATTTTATTATGACAGGCAGTATGAAACGACATACATGTAAATATTTTATCGTAATCATTGTAATTATATTTAAGATTATTTATTTGACATGTTCTACACTTCTATGAGGTATGTTAATTAACAGAACGAATAAAGATATCTATCATACCTGACTGATTCGATGCTAGAAATTTGCCAAATACCCGTTAAAAACAATATCAAGGAATGCTGTCAACATTTATGCTGTCAACAAAATATTGGGAATTATTGATTTCAACTGTCGGAGCAAGAATATGTATTTAGAGAGTTTAGAACAGATACCATCAATATGATGGAACCAGTTGAGATTGTCGTCTAAGGTAATCGCTAGCAGATTAACACCCTCGCCTGTTTTCATTTTGTTATCAAACGAAAAAATCAGATTTTGAGTTTTGTAATTTTTTTAATTACAAAAGATTTCCAGTGAACCACTTCTCAGCCTGATTTTCTAAATGTTTCATGGTGGCAACTAAGTTTTGACACATTTACCAGGTAACATGTCATGAAAAAAATCATTAATATAAACGATGAAAAGAAGAGGCCCCAGCACAGAGCCCTGGGGTACTCCTGTTTTCACTATTTCAAATGATGCTTGTTCGTTATTTTTAAGGACTTCACACTGCTTTCGATTGTTGAGGTATGACTTGAGAAGAGAAAGTGTATTACCTCTTTCACCGTAGTCGGCTAGTTTGCTCAAGAGAATATCGTGAGAGACGCAGTCGAAGGCTTTGCTCAGGTCACAGAGAGTGACCGCTGTCAGCTGCCCGTTTTCAGAGTCCTCAACTACCTCTTTCACGACTTTAGTTGAGGCTTGAATGGTAGAGCATGATTTCCGAAAACCATATTGATCCTTGTTCAGAAGTTTATTGCTCTCGAAGTACATCTCCGATCTAGTTTTCAATATTATTTCAAATATTTTACCAAATATGGGTATGATCGATATTGGGCGATAATTTTCCAGTTTGTCTAGCTCTCCTTTTTTGAAAACTTGGATTATCTTGGTGAGCTTCAGCTCATCAGGAAATATTCCCTCAGTTATACAGGTATTGTATAGGATAGTTAGAGGTTCTATTAGAAATTGAATGGATTCTTTAATTATTCTGCTATTCAGATAATACAAGTCGAAACAATTTGAATTTTTCAGTTGGTCAATTGCATTGAATACTTCTGAATCAGTGATGGGTTGTACAAAGAAAGAGCCAGGAACTTTAGGCTTCAATCTGACACCAACAAGTTGCTCATTCACTTTTCATAATTATAAACAAAATTTTTGGTCAATGACTCTATTCTTATTATTTTAAACTTTTTAGTCCTTGTTGCCATATATGCGTGTTTTTTCAGTTTTTTCAATTTATAATTTTATTCGTCTTAAAACTATGCGAATGTGTGAATCCATATAATTTAAAATATATACAAGTTTGGGTCGTTATGGGAGAGTATGAAATACCGAAAAAAAGCTGTCAAGTTTGGATCTCATACCCTGGAAACTTCAATATAAAATAATATTCCTGTCATTTATTTATATGGAGACCATGCCTCAGTCTAGACAGACATCCCATGAGAAATTCAAATAGCTGGCACTTACATTCGAATAACACGCATTCTATCGCTTCCATCACATGTTTCCATTTCCTTATTCCATTCGAAAGCAATTTCAGCCAACTTGCTCGTGTGCATTCAAATCGTGTACTTACAATGCAGAATTTTCTGAAAGGAAAAATAATTTTCCCGAACCGAGATTGCCTGGTTTCGATTCAATCGGAGTGTCTGCGAAAACTTACACTACAATTGATTTTGAAAACTAATATTGATACACTATGTTAGGAATGATTGTTAACCGACGAAACCAAAAAGGAGGAGGTTCTCTATTCGACGTCTATGTATGATCACGCATAACTTTTCACTGAGATGTATGATCACGCATAACTTTTCACTGAGACGTCCGATTCCGATCATTTTCAGTGGATAGGGCGTACTTCGAAGTTGGTCCTATTTGAATTTAAAGAATTAAATTCACCCTAAGGGTAGCAAATTGAAGGATATTAATCACTCACCTTCTGAATTCTGGTCCGTTAACCGATTCTAGCAGGCATAACTTTGTACTGGGTTCTTCGATTTGGATGATTCTTTTTTTAATAGATAAGGTATACCTCATATTTGGATTTCAAATGAAATTATTCACCCTCACGCGTAGAAAAATAAGGGATAATTGATTTTTCACTTGTGAACATTGGCACACACATATGTAGTTGACAATGACAGATCGCTACTGTCATTATTTTTGTTCCACATCGGTCACAATCATTATATTCTATGAGAGGATGGAATGATATACAAAGTGATGAAATAAACTAACCAGAACAACAAAAATAATTAATATTACAACAAATAGTAAAAGTAGATAATCATTGATTTGTTGAAAATATGAACAAAATGTTCATAAAGATATTTTTATCAATATCCAATTGAGAATGTTTCCCTTTTCAACATAGATAATAATATTATTTAACTGGTAATAGTTGAAGTAAGGTGGGTAAGTAAGTCTTTTGGAAGTAATAAAAAAACAAGTAAGTAGTAATTAGTAGAATTCAGCCACAAAAAATTGAAAAATAAAAACTTTTTAACAAAAAATTAAAAAAAGAAAATTTTGGCCAAAAAAATAACGAAGATATTAAATACATAAAAAAATTATCAGAATGTCACCGCGCATTTTACGCCTTACATAATTCATTTGCTTGTTTGTGTGGCGCCGACTCAAAATTATTTACTTACATTAGTTTAGGAGCTCAGTTATTAAGACTATGAAGGTTTATTTTAGTTTTTACTTTTCAGTTCCGTATTTCGTCGGTTTAATTTTTTGTTAAAAAGTTCTTATGTGAAGATAAATCGAGTAGCAACAAAACTTTCGCTTGTTTGGTGGGTATACCTATATCAAGGTATATAAACTTTTGACAGTTCATGTCCGCTGTAGATATCGGTGCACTTGAGATACGTTCACTTGTTTGTAACCTGCGGCTTACTCTGTTCAATTCTATATATGATCAACGTTGCTAAGTGAACTCTAAACGAATCTTGTGTGAAATGGAAACTCAAATATCAATTCTGTTGTTTCCTAGATATGCGGAACCACAGTTCTCTGCGAAATGGCTAAACCATGACTAATATCACGGAAATATTTGATATTTTTTATTATTGTTATCATAAAGTCAACATTATCATTTTCCATATAGCGATTTTTTTATTTGTTTCGTTTCTTCCTTTATCGTTAATTTTTATTGAATATGCCATTTCGTATCGTTCATTGCTAGACTGAAAAACTGAAGAATAAATATACAGAGGAGACAAAATTTTTCTAAGAAAACAATTCGCAAAGTTTTGATGCTACATTTTGGAAATTGAAACTAATTGTTTAATTTAGACAATTTCAAGGGGTTGAATTCACCCTCTGAATATTAGAATAATTTTTATCTGTGAAAATGTTGATTCAACAGATTTTTTTGAAACTCTGCTTGATAATTATTCATCTTTAATGTTTGAATTCTGTATCCCCAAATAGAATCTATGTCTATTATAACAACAGGTGATATTTTAAAGAGTATCGGTTAGAAGCGAATAAAATTTCACATGCGGATCACATTCCAGGGGTAGATACGAATGGAAGGATTTCCCCCTGAAAATTTAAATTATTTCAATCGATAAAACGGTTAATTGAAAAAAAAATACGCGCAAGAATACCTATTTTGTAACCGCGGCAAGATTTTGAATCTGTTACTCACAGAATACCCCAGATCAAACAAAGAAAAAAATTATGTTTTCCTTTTCAGTGCATTTGTATAAAAGCTTGTCTTTAAAAATTTTTTGGTTTTATAATTTTTATTTTTAACTTTTTAGGTCTGTTTTTTTAACAACTAATAAAAGTTTGTTTTTAATATTTTTTTTGACAGAAAAATCATAATCCTCAAACCCGAAAACCCCCACATATCAATTTTGAATCGAATCGGACCATAATCACAAAAATTGTCAGCTATATTGGAGCCTCCATTTTATTTTTTTCCTAAAAAATCGGAATATCAGAAGTGGGTCAAATTTAACTTGCAAGATTTGATTACAGACAGACACCGGAACAGGTGGAACTAAATAAAAGCTTGTAAAAACAAGACAATTTTTTTCCAGGGAGATATTTTTTATTCCTGAATTTGGCACCACAGGCTGTAAAAACTGCCCGTATTTTAGTACAGGTTATACTATATCTTCATGAGTTAACGCGATCTATACAGGTTGTCCCTGGACTTCCTCTTTTCCTCTCGAGAATGTATATATGGGGTCAAAATATCACCAGTACTTCATATAACTTTCGTTCCTGAAAGCCTTCGTTACCAAGTTACGGGCCCTCAAAGTTACAAAATGAAAAATGTTTTTCTTTGATAACTTTCAAAGTGAATATTCAAAATCATCTAAATTTTGGTGATTGGCTAAACAAATGTATTCCTTCGATGAGCTTTCATGCAGGAGTCAGTTGTTCTGCTACAAAGTCAGGAACGGACTACCCCCGATGGTCCACACCCCAAAACTTTGAAATGACTGGGATTTGTCAATATGTTTTAACAAAACAAGGTTGGACAATTTCCTGGATAAAAGTACTCGTGTGGAAAATCGATCGGAGCAACAATTTTTGATAAAAATGCATTTTTGTTCGACGACATCCAACCTGGGATGTCTACCATTATTCGAAAAGATTAATTTGTAATGAAAATAGAAATGATAGGTACAATGTTCATAACGAATTTTTATCATACAAACACGTTTACCTTACAAAACTCATGGTGTGAATAATCAATCGCAAGCCTCAAGAGCAAACAGAAATGCAGAACCCGCTACTAAAACTGCTCGATATGACCCCCGTATCCCTCAATACATTTTCTTAGTCGGCGCAAACACCCTCTCTGCACTTGAAATAGCATGCCAAGGTCGTTTCGTATTTTATCCACACTAATTTTATTTCTTTCTACAAGGTGTTTTTGTCAACATCTATGGAAGAAATGGAACATAAATTTATTCACCGGATATTTTTCACCTATTCATGTGCAGCCGTTTCTGTAGTTTATTCGCTTTTTTTATTAGTTATGTCTTCCGATGTGCGTTTTTTCAGCTAAATTTATCTTCGAGTTAAAGATTTTCTCCCATGAAATTATACTTATCAGTGGAACTCCTCAACATTTAAGCTGTGGATACGAATTTGCAACATCCAAATGTTGAGTTTCATGAGATTCAAATAACAAATACGAAACGTGCTTATTCCACGCGTAAATACAAAATATGGACTGAATTCGATATTTCATAGTGGAGTAGCTTGTTAGTTCAAAAACACCACGAATCTACATAACTTGATATTTCATTTGAAAACATATCTACATTGTGAATGAAACTTTCAACTAGGTACTGTACTTTTTGTTTACGACTTTATTTTAGCATATTTTGTAATATCCCTATTATAAATGTTGTTGAATTAACGTTAGCATTAGTATTTCTACTGTGAAAATTTTTCATTTCAAATAATGGTGGACGATCGGGTTTGATGTCGTCGAGTAAAACTTTTTATTAAGAATCGTTGCTCCGATCGACTTTCCACACGAGTACTTTTATTCAGAAAATTGTCTACGTAACCTTATTTTGTTGAAAACTATTGAAAAATTATCTGTCATTTCAAAGTTTTGGGGTGTGGACCATCGGGGGTAGTCCGTTCCTGACTTTGTAGCAAAACAACTGACTCCTGCATGAAAGCTCATCGAGGGAATTCATTTGTTTAGTCAACCACCAAAATTTCGATGATTTTGAATATTCACTTTGAAAGATGTCAAAGAAAAACATTTTTCATTTTGTACCTTTGAGTGCCCGTAACTTAGTAACGAAGGCTTTTAGGAACAAAAGTTATATGTAGTACTGATGATATTTTGACCCGAGAGGAAAAGAGGAAGTCCAGGGACACCCTGTATATAGAGAACTAAAAGTGGCATGATTATAATAATATCTAGAGACGGCGGAATCCAACTAAAATATTTTCATTATTGTGACACTTCCGGTTTCTTCGGGAGTGACGTCTTCTTTGATATTTTCAATAGAGCACCCTGTATTTTATAAAATTTTTGGATTCCTCCCATGATTCTGATTCGAATTCTTGTATCATACTCCATACCCAAAATGAACTGTTTTTGAGTTAATTGAGTTTTTCTAGAAAAAGTTACAAATGCGCCATTTTCTTATGAATTACAATTTTTGGTAATATGCAGTGACTCCCGTTACAATAACGAAAATATTTCAGTTGGATTTGCAATTTTTCCCTCACCGTGTTTACAAATTCCCGAAATACTTGTAGTACTCTTTAAATAGATCGCGTTAACTTATGAAGATATACCCTGTATATCAAAGAGAATCGGTGATGAGAGAATAAATTTTGTACAAGGATTAGGTACGTACTGAGAAAAGATTCATAAAAATTATTATTTTGTTTCGATGCGAAAATGTAACTAGTTAAAATTTACATAATTCCAACAAACATGATGGTAAGTACAACTGAGGTCATTTCTAGTTTCGAATTTTATGTCTAATTTACATCACATTCACCAATATCCTTCCAGCGAATATAAAACCTGTGGGTATACGATTTCATTCAGGTCACTTCGTATTTATCCAAGTATAAGGGAGGTGATCTCAATTCATCGCGGTTGAAAAAAAGTAGTTCAAGGACAAGTTCAAGACGAAAAATACATAGAATACTGCGAAAGAAAAATGTATATGGTTTTCTTCCGGTTCCATTCCCTCTCAAAATTGAATTCTGGTTATAATTTTCACATTTCCGGATGCCGGCAGTTCCCATTTCCAGATGAAAACATGTAGAGATGAAAGAACGTCCACATTCCAGTTTCATGAGGTCACATATTCAGACGGCGTTATTTCCTTGTTTTGGCGGATTCTCCTTCAGTACGGCATCCAGTGGATGTGAATGACATCAAGTGTGATAAACGAGAATGCCGGTCTCTATCACTAGCATGTTGAATTCTCAATTGAATATTGAATAGAAAGATTCATCAGAAAATTGAAAAATCTACGATAAAAATTATGTTATTTCTTGTAATATCTAACAGAAAATAACTGCTTTCCCGGCTAAAGCCGTCGTAACTCAAAAAAAAAAAAGTGAAAATGTGCATTTTTATTCAGATATTTATTCGACTTTTCATTCCACATCTGATTTTATGAACACCCTGTTCTTATTTTCAAACAAATCAATCTATTATTAGCAGTTTATATGTTGAAGAAATTTATATATTGTCGTCCTCACCTCAAATATTTTATCAAGCAGAGAGATGCCTGTAATTGTCACATTTCGTAATGTCTCCATTTTTGGGTATTGGAATCATTACAACTAATTCCCATGCTCTCATTGTTATTGAAATATTTCTTGGTGGTCTGCCTCCATATCTTTTTTCCTTGTCTCCACTATACCATTTTTTCCTGCAGATTTTTTATTTGATTCGTTTCTAATTGTTCTGCCACTTCACCAACTTCCAACACTTGATCGGACATTCCGTATTCCAATTATAATTGTTTTTTCTTACTAATATAAGATCTGCTTCGAAGTAGAAAAAGAGAAGCAAGTTGTGTTGTCACAATTAATGAAAAGGTTAAACAACAGAGGTCCCGAATGGGACCCTTGAGGTACGCCTGAAATTTTTCTCTAAATATTTCTTTTTTCCAATAAGATAACTTTGAAACAAATATGGAAATGAATCGCAGAAATCAAGATAAATTATTAGTAGAGAGTAATAAACCCTATCAGAAACCTCAGAGGAGTCTGAATGTTTTTTTTTTATTTCAATACCTCAATTCAAGTGCGTTGGATTCCACAAAAAATTGATATTTAAAGGATATTTGGTGAAATAATAATAATAATAATAATATTTTATTGGCCCATTCAGACATCTATAAAATGTATAGGACAGGTCAGGTTGTATAGGACATACAAAGAACGTAAATTATAACTATACAAACATATTACACTAAGGGTATACAAACATGTAGAACGAACGATATATATTAACCAACAGATTGATCCACGTAACAGTCTGACATGAATCCTAAGTGCTATAATAGGCTTTGGAAGATAATAATGACTTCACTCTGCCTTTGAACATATCATTATTGAGATTTCTTATCGTTTCTGGAAAGTGGTTGTAGAATATTATCCCCTGGTAGGTGGGGGATTGTTCAAATTTGGTTGTCTTATGTTTTGTGATATACAAAAGATTACCACTCCTGGTGGGATAATTGTGGTAATGTGAATTTGTTTTAAATTTGAAGTAATTTCCCTTGACAAAAACAGTAAACATTTAAAAATGTACAAGCATGAAAATGTAAGAATTTTGTGAAAAATAAAGCAGGGCCTACAGGAGTCTTGTGATGGTAATTTGAACATAGTGCGAATCATCTTTTTTTGTACTGTAAAAATTCTTCGAACGTTTGCAGAATTTCCACAGAGGACAACGTTATACGACATATGACTGTAAAAAAAACTATAATATACCGTCAACAATGACTCAATCGCCATTGAGGACTTCATTCGTGAAATTGCGAATCTGGATTTTTTCATTTTTTTCCACTGAGCTTGTTGATATGAACGAAAAAACGTACGTTTTGATCAACATATATAGCTAGAAATTCAGTGCATTCAGTGGAAACAATATTTGTTCCATCCTGATCGAATTGTAAGATGTTTGGGCTATGTTGAGAAGTAAAATATATATATTCAGTTTTGGAGACATTCAAAATTTTGCTCACACCAACTATTGAAACATTCCATTATTTGTTTAGTGGACAAAACTAATTCTTCACGGTTACGACCTGTTACTACTAATGAGGTATCGCCGGCAAATAGAGCTAGTAGTTCAGTATTGATGTGTTGAGGCATATCGTAAACGAACAATAAAAATAGTAATGGTCCCAATACGCCCTGCGGAAGACCTATGTCCAAAGAATGTTTATCAGAAAAACTATTCCCTACTTTCACGAACATTTGCCTATGATGAAAATAATCACACATCCAATCTAAAAAAACTCCTCTAAATCCCAAGTTTTACAACTTACCTTCGATGAATTCCAAGTTAATGGAGTCAAAAGCGCGGGACAAATCAACAAAGAGTCCTGCAACATGTTTACCGTTATCTCGATCATATATATAAATATAATAAATAAATAAATAATGTTTATTCAGTAAATTCAGTTACAGAAATATGATATGGTTTAGAATAAACATAGAAGAACCACAGAAGCTGTATTGCAAATACAGCTTCTATGTGGCTTGAAATTGGATTCTAATTTGGTAGATACTCATGATAAGGTGAATTATGTCAAAAACTGGAAATTATCTCAGGTTCAGGGAGTTAGGTCATAATGGGGATCATCGTCTGAATCGGCTAGTGTTACATAATAGAATTAATATACATATGACGGTACATAATTATAAAAAACACATGTTATAATACTTAGTCTAATTCATGGGACATGCGAAATAATTTGTTCAGACATTCCATTCCTTCAAATCAATTCATCTTGTTATTTACTATGTCATGAATTATTGATCTTGGTGTATTTTGTAACCATTTTGTGAACCTTTTTTTTGAAATTTAAGTAATTGGTTTCTATTTTTATATTATTCGGTATGATATTGAAGATTTTGGGACCTAGAAAATCTAAGCTACGCTATCGGACATTCTTTCGGTACAATAATATTGGATCTGTTTCTTGTTTCATAGGAATGTCCTATTGTGGAAATTTTTACTTTTTTTCTATAAATGTTTGTTATCATTTTTCGACAGTACAACTGTCTCAAATCAAGGAATCCACTTCCGTTGAACAGATCATTGCTTGAATAACATCTGTACTTATTGTATATTATCCTAATTAGCCATTTCTGTAATACATTGACTTTTTCTAGATGACAGTCAAGGACTCTGCCCCATCCAATATTTCCGTATGATAACTGAAATTGTATTAAGGAAAAGTACAAAGTTCGCAGATGAGAAATATATATTCTTTCAAAAATTTGAAACGTGACAAAAGTCCTCTAAGTTTTCTTGCAATAAAATTCATTTGTAGGTCCCAACGTAAGTGTCGATCGATTATTATCGCTAAATACTTCATTGATGTTGTTTCAGGAATTTTTGTATCTTTATCAATAGTTAGTGATCCTAGATTTGGTAAATTATTGGTTGTGAAAGGTAAATACTTCGTTTTTTCTATATTCAATGTCAATTTGTTATATTGAAGCCATGATTTAATTAATTTAAAGTCTTGCTCTGCTTTTTTTTTAGAATATTTTAGTTTTCTGCTTGATAAATTATCGCAGTGTCATCTGCAAAACTGAGCACTGTTCCCTTGGTGTTCATGGACAACAAACTATTGATATAAAGTATGAATAACAAAGGTCCCAAGACGGTGCCTTGGGGAACACCATATGTGATATCCCTCATCTCGCTACATTTACCGTCAATAACTACTTGTTGTTGTCTATCTGAAAGGTAACTCTTCAATAGGTCGTATATATTTCCTCTAATGCCATAAAGTTTCAGTTTTTCTAATAAAATGTTGTGACATACAGTATCGAAAGCTTTAGAGAGGTCAATGAATATACATAATGAAGGGGTTTTTGAATCGAGTGCCTTATACAGATTCGAAGTTGATGAGTAGATTGCATCTTCGGTAGACTTTCCCTCTCTAAAGCCGTATTGACCATCTGAAAGGATGTTGTTTCTTGCCAAGAATTTGACCATTCTGATCTTAATAATGTTTTCTAATAATTTTGATAAATTACTTGTGAGAGAGATTAGTATATATATTATCAATTAGGGTACATGCTGCTGATTGAGTTGATTTCCCTGTTCGAAAGCCGTGTTGGCATTCGGAGAATATTTCGAATTTAGATAGAAAATTGTGTATTCTATTGTAGACTATTTTTTCAACAACTTTCGAAAATACACTCAAAATCGAAATCGGAGACACCACATTTATGCTTTTTCAAATACTGCCAAGACTTGAATATTCAATCGTCAATGTCTTTCTCTTTCTGTCACCACCATCAGTTTTTATAACGATAAATGTTCAATTTTTTTAACATATCTCGTTACAGAAGCTGTTTCCTGTGATAGCGCTTCCTGGCAAAGTACCACAACACCATCCAAGCCGATGACCCACGACAAAACATACTACTTCTTGCCGTATTGGGACAACAAACCATGCATGCACATCAGATCCGTTTGGGCAGATTATAGGAGAAGGATGTACAACTCAAATCTCATCGCCAAACTTGCAGAAAAATTTGTGAGTAAAAATGATTCAAATGGAGTTAGGTCAAGCTGTTAAGTTCGGAAAAGACCATTTCCGCATGTGTTAAGTACAAATTTTTTCCAACGAGTATAATATATTATACCTAAAATTTTTATGAGAAAGAAAGGATACCTAATATAATTTGTATTCATTTTCAATTCAAACTAATTATTTATTTATTTGTTATTCGGGTTTTCAACAGGTTAAGTTAACAACCCAGTAACAGAAAACCGCACAATACATTAAACACAGATCATGTGATTTCGGTACAATCACTATTCAAAAATAATTAAATTAGGTATATGTGACCTGAACACAATCATTATTCTAAAATAGATACACCATTCTGACTTTGCTATACAATAATTGAGTTTAAAATAATTCTACTTAATGAGAAAATAGAAAAATAATGAATGTACAACTTTGAACCATCCTTTATGTAATAAATGTCACCAAAAAATAGAATCGGCAGCATGTCTAGCTACTCGGAGTGAACAATGGAATATATCAACGTGACTTTTCTGGAACTAACTGTCTATTTATAGAATCGACAGCCTCCAAGAGTTTTGATGGAATGTCACTTAATGAATCTTCTGGATTGTTCATTTTTTATATCAACTTGAAGATTAAATTTTAATATAACTTTAGGGTACCCCAATTCTCTGAAGTTAACAATCGCTACTTATTTACCAGATTCTTGGTAACGAGAGAATGTACTCGTAGAATGAACGTATGAATGTATCTTAGATGGAGACACTTGTCATTCGCTACTGTCAACCAATTTAAAAAGTTATACGCAAAACTTAAAGAATATAGGAAGTCCACTAAATCTTACAAATTTTTTCATAATATCTTTGGACCAATATGATTCGAACGATCAAAATGAAATTTGCCGAAACCCACGCATAAGTATACCTTTTTGAGCTCAGTTTATTCGACATTTTGCTTCAATGATACATCAGAGTATTGCAGTGTCATTCAAATATATCCGTATCATATATTTATCAAACTAGAGTATTGATAACTGGCCATAAGAGCAATGCAATGAAAGTGAAGTCGGGTTATACAGTGCTAGTCAAAAGTCCCCTCCCCCCCTCGTATCTTTTGAACGGATTCACTTATAATAATGAAATTTGGAGGGTGGAAATAAACGGATGTAGGCTTCTCAACTGGTCATAACAGGTGACGCAATAGTCATAAATGACGTCACAAGGTATTGAAAATACCTATTTAGTCATACCAATTTTGTTTGGGTTTCTGCTGATTTTGATTGATAAATTGAAGAAATACGAAAATTATAGTTTCGCATTTAATTAATAAAGATTTAAGAACCAGTTCTTATAATAAGTGTTCAAAATGTGCTCCATCTACTTCCTGGCAGTAATGCATCCTATTGCTAAACTCTTGTCGTACTCGTCCCAGTGTGTCAGCGGAAATCGCCCTACATTCTTCAACAATTCGTTGTTTCAGAATGGCAATACTGTCAGGTGCTGTAGCGTAAACCTTAGATTTCAAGTACCCCCATAGAAAAAAATCTAATGGTGTAAGGTCCGGTGACCGAGCTGGCCATTCGATCGAACCTCGTCGTCCAATCCATCTACCACGATATTCTTCATCTAGGTAACGTCTTACTGCACCGTAATAGTGTGCAGGAGCACCATCTTGTTGAAACGTTATTTCCAAGTTGTCGAATTCATCTGGATTATCTTCTAGAATTTCAAGAATTAACGACTCAATATCATTTTGTCACATCTCCGGATACAATTCTCCGTTTAAGTTAGCATTGGGAAAAAGAGGCCTTGTTATGTGGTTTCCCAGAATACCATGCTCAAACATTTACTTTTTCTTGAAATTGAGTATGTTTTTCACGAAATGATGTGAGGATTTGTGTCACTCCAATACCTCACATTTTGAGTGTTAACATTTCCATTGAGAAAGAAAGTACTTTCGTCACTAAAACAAATTGTCTGTATGTAGCCTGGTTGTTGGTTCATTTTATTGGACATAGTTTCACAGAATTCTAGTCTTCGGTCGGGGTCATCATCTGAAAGTTGGTGCACCATTTTAATTTGTATGGATGAAATTTGTTTTAGCCAACACCCTATGTACTGTCCTTTGACTGACTTCACAGATAGACGCAACTTGGGCTGTGGAAGAAGTAGGGTTTACTACCATTTCTCCAATTATGTCAATTTTTTGTCATCACTAATTGTTGGTCGACCAGATCGTTTGGCATCTTGAACACTACCTGATGCTTCAAACTTCCGAAGAAGCTCCCTCAAATAAACCCTCGATATAGGGCGATCGGGGTACCTCTCATTAAACAGTCGTTCCGCTGCATGGAAATTGTTTCTACATTCACCAATTATTAAGATAGCTGCTACTTTGTCGACTACAGTACGTACCATTTTGCCTATGTAAACACTTAAACGTCTCGTTAAACAATAGCTTAGGTAAATTTTCAAGGTATAAACACTTTTGACAAGTAGAGAATTCAAAAACGTCAACCTTTTTGACAATTAACCAGAGGCGTACTTTAAAATCTTTATTAATTAAATGCGAAACTATAATTTTCGTATTTCTTCAATTTATCAATCAAAATCAGCCGAAACCCAAACAAAATTGGTATGACTGAATAGGTATTTTCAATACCTTTCAAACGAGCTGTCACTTGCCATAGGGTCCCATTTAAAATTATTGGTCACAGTGGCCTTGTGACGTCATTTATGACTATTGCGTCACCTGTTATGACCAGTTGAGAAGCCTACATCCGTTTATTTCCACCCTCCAAATTTCATTATTATAAGTATACCCGTTCAAAAGATACGAGGGGGGGAGGGGACTTTTGACTAGCACTGTATATGTGTTTCTTTGTCATATTGGCAGCGAGTAGTTATGGCAACCGAACATCAACCAATACATGTTACGCCACCATTTTCGCGCATGCGCATCAATTTAACGTTGCAGATTAGAAAGAGTTCGAGCGATGGTCATGCTTCATTTGTTTTGGCTTCGCATTTGCTGTCTTTATTATCAATATTGGTACTTAATACATATATTGTGATCAGTCGAGGAGTTTCACATACAGTGACGTGATATTGGTACAAAATATGCATATTCGTTTGAATACACTAGAGCGAAAAAGTGCTCCTTTCCACACGATAAATCTTTAAAAAAAATGCACTTTTCCACATACCCGTAGGAAAAAATTTTTGATTCTCAAGCGCTTCTTGGGCAAAAATCTTGAAACTTGAATGATTTCCTCTTTCAGGAAGACGGTCTCACGGAAGTCAGCTCTTCCATAGAAGCAGACGATACCAACGTAGAGGTCCAGCTAAAGCAAGTCCTGGAGGACCTTTCCACGGCATGCGCCAATTACGTTACTGTATCGAAAGCCTCTGTAACGGGACCCGGTACGGGCAAGACGAAACTGGACAAGGAACACCTGAAGCTGTGCCAGAGGGAAATTGTGAGTATATGTGATGGAGATATACAGGGTGGCCAAACCGAAACGAACAGAGCCACTATAAGGGACTGTGACAACATTTTAGACAAATGTTCCAAGAAAACTCCTAGTCATACCCCACAATGTTTATTTCCCTCTCAATCAGGGGAGGACATGTTTCGGACCTATACAGGTCCATCATCAGCCATAAAATGGAGACCAATATTCTAAAAAGGATTGATATAAGAATTAAAATTTAACCAAATAGATGATGGGCTTTGTTCACAAATTTTAGACAAATGCTGACCCCCGAAATTTTTTTACTCTCCCTCTAACGCCTTTGTAGCTTTCACAGGTATTTACTGGTGTGAAAAATAGGAAGATGACATAGTTTCCAGAGCTTTTTCGATCACGAAGAATGTTCGAGGTTCATCTGTCTGAGAGTTATATAAGATAAGATTGGAAAAACATTTCCTTTTGATCATTTTTTTTTGCAGGAGTACATCGGTAATGCCGCAAGGGGTTTGAGGGCTTTGATCACGAAAAACTCATTCAAGAGCCGGTACAAAAAGGCGCAGACATTCCTCGGAAAATTAAAATTCCTCACGGAAGATGTAAGTAGAAAAGTTATAATTGTATTTCCTTCTACCGGTATGTGCCTAACATCCATTCCAGGGGTTGTTTTCTTGTATCAAGTTCATTGATGTTTCGAGATTCAGTGGGGCTCAAATACATTTTTGTTAATTTTGACTGAATTGGAATTTTTCTTTTGAATACTGGATGCAAACTTAAGGAGTTGAAATTACCCCCCGAATATTTGAATAATTTTAATCTATAAAACTGTTGATTAAAAACCATCAAAACACGTCAATTAATTTTCATTCCCGAATTTTGCATTATATATATATATATATATTAGTCAGTCTATATATTTTTTATTTCATTCGTTTCGACATTGTTTATGTCATCTTCAGGTAACTTTAAAATAATGTAAAACATGTAAAGGTTAAAAACACGTTACATAACATCAAATACGTTTAAAACTTAAAAGAGACATTAAAAACTTACAATATAATTCAACTATTATTCTTTCATTTCATTTCATGTTTCATGATTGAATGAACGTTGTTGAATGTATCAGATTGCTGGTATCGGGTTTGTTTTACCTGTTATCGTTTTTTTTTTTTAAATACATTGGAATGTTCGACATATTCAGTTATAGCTATAATTCATGCAAGACTTTTCCGTGTAGAGATGTAAAGATCAGTTTACTATTTTTTTTTTAAATAAATTCATTGTTGTGGAGTGAGTGTTTAAAATAAGTTATTGTAGATTTGATTGAGATTTTTTATGTCGTTTCTATTGTTAATACTGTTTGTATCTTTCTTTATATGAATCATTTCGAGGAAATTTCTAACTTTTGGATTTTTTTCTTTTGTCAAAATTTCAACCTTGTCAAAATCGAATTTATGTTGGTTTTCCTTTGTGTGTTTAGACAATGCTGTGATGTCCGTTTTGAGATTTGTGTTTGAATTTTGTGGTATGTTTGATTGTTGATTGATGGTATTTATATACTGGTGTGTTTGTTTATTTTTTGGAATTTCAGGTTTTAATTTTGAGTATAAAATGTTATTTGTATTTTGTAATCGATGTACTATTGTTATGTTGTATTTTTCTACCGTTTTGTTGATTTTATTGGATAATTTTTGTACGTATGGTAAGGGTATATATTTTGTTGTTTTTTTTGTTTTATTGTTATCATTATAAATAGCATGTATCCTTTTTTTGGTCGTTTTTTCCATGAAGTCATCTGGGTAATTATTTTCTTTTAAAAAAAATAAAAAAAAAAATATATATATACAGGGTCCTGCAACCGTGGCGCGGCGTTCCATATCTCTATTTAGGAAACAGATAGGAATCTATATTTCTATAATATCACCTTATTGCTCAAGCTCGACAAAATAAAAAAATGTTAAATTTTTTCTGGGCGGATCCCAATTGTGTTTTTTTGAATGGCAACCTATATTTTTTTATCGCTTTTTCGGTTTCTACATAGAAAATAAAAGATACTTTATGTATATCTTCACTTCGAAAATATTGACGGTTTTCGAGATTTCTAGCATGACAGGTTTTTTTTTCCAATATTCGTCACTCAGAATATTTGAAATTATAAAGTTGTGCCAAGTCCAATTGTTATTTTTTTTGATCAAATATTCTGCATTGGTAACTCTCTCAAACGATATATCTGAAATCGACCTGTGATATACAGGGTATGAAAAACAGCTTGCCACATATTGTAAATAAAAATTTGCAGAATCTTCCTTATTTTAAATGGAACACCCTGTATATTATCGATCCATAAGAAGCGCCAACAAAGGCTCTACAAATGTCATCAAGTATTCCCTATGGTTAAGTTTACAAGTTTTTTTTAAAACAGCTATTTTTTTTCGAAAAATGGCAAGTATTCATATTTCTTCGCTATAATCTGAATGAACGACTTTTTTTAAAGCGAAATCCATTTGACGACTGATAAGAATATACGAAAGATATCTTTTCAATTATGTTCATTACAAGGTGTCCAAACAAATATTTTTTTATGAAATAAATGTATGTATCACATTTTTCTAAATGGAAAATTATTTTTTTCATTGGATGCAGAATTTTACACATAAATCGTGCAATATCAAACCAAACACGATTAAATGAAAAACTTTATGAATATTGCTGATAATTTTGTTTTCATAATTTTGTTATATGTGTATATTCATGAATTAAAGTCAGAGCTTAAGTTCTAGATATTTAAATTGTCAACTGGTAAACTACAAAGGGGAAAGTTTAATGAAGGTTGATAATGAAACTTTTAAAAAATATGTTCAACATGTCTTCCATTTTCTTGAATGCAGAGCTGAAGTCTATGTAATGCTGCGAAAAGCATTCGTTATTCTAAGTCGCATATTTTCGGAAGAAGTTGGTGGCTCGACGAAAACCATATTCTTTTATTATCCCCATAAGAAAAATTCCAGTTTTGTTGAATCTGGTGATTTAGCGGGCCACCTGACAGGTGATCTCTCACTTCTGCCGAATAGTGAGCAGGAGCGCCATCATGTTGTTACCACATTCTATTGCGAAGGTCAAGAGGAATATCTCCCAACAAACCTGGTAAATCATTTCGTAAGAAATTGAGATACATTGTTCCATTCAGATGTCCCTCAAAAAAGTATTGACCAATTACATATTCTCCAATGATGCATCCCCAGACATTCATCGACCACCTATGTTGATAATCCACCTGTTTCAATAAGTGGGGATTTTCTGTCGAATAATAATGGTAATTATGTCGATTCACAAATCCATTTTTATGGAATGTCGATTCAGCCGACCATAAAATGTTATTGAAAAAATATTCGTTTCGACGAATTTCTAGCCCATTATTGCAAAATCTCACTCTTTTCTCAAAATCGGCATACAGTAGTTCTTGATGTAATTGAACGTGGTATGGATGAGAGCGATGTTTCTTCAAAATTCGTTGCACTGATCTCTCATTTATATCCACTATTTAACCAATTTGTCGTTGACTCCTACAAGGATCTTCTTCAACACCAAGAAGAACTTGCAATTCATTATATTCATTAGTAGCTGGCTTGATGCGCCCATGTTTAGAATAATTGATACTTCCAACAAATCGTGTCAGGACCTTTCGGAAAAATCTTCCATCTGGATACCGTTGAGAATAAATTCTACTTGCCAATAAACAATTCCTGTCTGATACACCTAATATGAAAATAATATCAATCAAATCACTTTTTGAAAACAACATTCTGATGAATTTATATCGAAAGTTCAACTTCACGATTCACTAAAGATTTTTTATTTTTTATTTATTGCAATACATCTTCCAAACAGAACAAGTTCTGGTATAAGGAAGTTCATTGATTGATTACAATTATAAATTTCAACCATTTTAGAACTAACTGGTATTAATACATATTCAAATCTTAACTAAATGTACATATGTATATATATATATATATATATATATATATACATATACATATATATATACACATATATATACACACACATACACACCACACCTACACACACATATACACACACATACATACATATACACATAATTGTAATTAAATATATACACAAACACACACAGACACATATACACATTCATATCTTTAAATAAACATAAATATACATATACATACATGTATTGTTGAACATCCTTATAACAGCATACTTTGTTTAAGTTTTTTTAAGATATTTTCATTGATTTCAATTTTTTCAGATCATTTGAAAGTTTGTTATAAGTTTCCATTGAACTAGATATTGGATTATTTTTCCCTTTATTTGAATGAATATTATGTAAGTGGATATTATCTGCATTTCTAATATTATATTTTTTAGTTTTACGTATTCACCTGAAGACGATTGCAGATACAAGCATTCGAAACGTCGTGAAAACCTTTTAAATACATTAAGACGATGGACGTCCGAAACGAAAGTAATCAAGTTACCACATCGTCTACAACCTTCAAACAAATAATCGTGTAGTTTTGAATTTCTTTCAACTGGAGTATTACTTTTTTGAAAATTGTTTTTTAGTTTGTATGCAAATTTTGCTTTCTCAAATTTTAATAGATTTTCTAATGTCAAATTATTAGTATTTTTGTATAATTCTAACGAAGGTGTTTCCCAGGGTTTTTTGAAAATAATTTTAATTGCTTTATTCATAAGACGATAAATTATACCTTTTTGTTTTTCACTACAGGATGACCATATTGTTATAAGATATCTGATATGAGAAAGAATATGGGCATTGTATATTAGTGTTTGAATATGAGTATTCAGAAATTCAACTCTTCCAATTGCTCCAATCAGAGGGATAATTGATTTTTGGATTTTATTTCATATACTTATTTGCAGGCAAATATTTTGATCTGTCATTTGCCAAACTACTTGATTTCCAATAAATATTTCATTCGCTGAAAGGTTGTTTTAGACCGAAAAAATATGGCACAAATTTCGAGATTATTGTAAATATTCAAAAACGTACATTTTGTGGTGTAATTTACAACTTGTTTATCTAGCAACAGGTAATAAATGTGTTACAAACATAACATAATCACACCCGTCAAATATGGATTTCAGAGTAAAAAAATCATTGATATTATGGCGATGAAATAGAAATCATTATAATTTTTCGAAAAAAAAAATTTCAGAGAAACTATAGGACACCTTATAATGTACATAATTGAAACAAGATATCTTTAGTATATTCTATCAGTCGTCAAATGGATTTTGCTTTGAAAAAAGTCGTTCATTGAGATTATAGCGAAGAAATATGAGTATTTTTCGAAAAATAGAGCTGTTTCAAGAAAAACTAGTAAACTTAACCATAGGGAATACTTGATGACATTTGTAGAGCCTTTGTTGGCGCTTCTTATTGATCGATAATATACAGGGTGTTCCATTTGAAATAAGGAAGATTCTGCACATTTTTAGTAACAATATGTGGCAAGCTATTTTTCATACCCTGTATATCACAGGTCGATTTCAGATATATCATTTGTGAGAGTTACCAATGTAGAATATTTGACCAAATAAAAATTTCAATTGGACTTTGGAAACCGTCAATATTTTCGAAGTGAAGATATACATAAAGTATCTTTTATTTTCTATGTAGAAACCGAAATGGCGATAAAAAATATAGGTTGCCATTTAAAAAAACACAGTTGGGATCCGCCCAGAAAAAATTGAACACCCTGTGTGACCGACAATTTTTTTATTTTGTCGAGCTTGAGCAATAATGTGATATTATAGAAATATAGATTCCTATCTGTTTCTTAAATAGAGATATGGAACACCGCGCCACGGTTGCAGGACCCTGTATATATATATATATATATATATATATATATATATATATATATATAGATGTGTTGAAGAAGGGTAGTCTCGTGACTGGACTAGTTGAAAATAACTATGAATTTGAAATAAACTTTGTAGAAAGGATATTCCTTGAGGTTGCAGTCAAATTTAATGGCCAATGAGAAAAGAAAAACTCTTTCTTATTTAGTCAAGCTTTCGAAAATGTTTATTTTCATTATCAAGACAGCTGTGAAAAAAGAAAACACTATTGTGAAATACGATTTTAAACAAATCTAAAGAACTTACTAAGGTGAGGTTAAGTGAAGACAGCGATCTAATCACCATTTTGTGATTGAAGTAGTTTTCAAAATCATATCACTATGAAAACTACTAGTAATATATATAAAAATTAAACAATTGCAAACGCACATATTGTTTAAGAAACTTAATTTAAACAATTTAAAATTTGACAAGTACAAAAATTACCACATGGTTAAAGCATGACTGAAAAAGGAAAATGGTGGATGACAAGTAATGCATGACATGAAGTGTCAAGTGTCATATGTCAAAGTCGAAATGTCATGGGAGAAACATGTGTTTTGTCCACAGAACAAAAGGAATAATACCAATCTATATGACAAAAATTATTAAATGAGAGAAAAAATCAAGAAATACTAAGCAGTTTTTTTTTCAACTTTCAAAACTTCAATTGGAATCAAGTTTCAACAAGTAATTATAAATGACACTAAGGTTGGAAATATCAGATCGTTTATTCATGCTATTTGGTTCATTTTTCATGAACACCATTTCAAGGAAATTCCTTTTGTGGAAGTTATTCTCTACTGCTAAAATGGGTTGTTGAAATTACTAAAATGATTAGAATTTATATTATGTTCAGCTAATGCACAACTGTTTTTTTTAATTTTACAATCACTCTTATGAGATGCTATGCGACCTGTTAAATTCCTACCGGTCTGCCCGATATAAATTTTATCACAGTTTAGGCAAGGAATACTATATATGACATTTGATTTCTCATACATCGTTAAAGGGGCTTTAGTTCTAGTGTAAAGGCTTGCAATAGTTTTAATATTTTTGTTAGCAATGCGTAGTTTATCTAATTTAAACACATTAGTCAGTTTAGAAGTTAGTTCTCTAACATATGGTAATGTTCTATGAATAAATGGTTCTACTAGTTGAGGTTGAGCACTTGAATTTATTATTGGAGAATTTAATGTTACAAGGTCTAAATTTATATTTGCATTTCCAGATTCAATAATAGTAACACTGGGTTGACGATCAGTACCGAATTTATTAATAAATTTAATTGGATATGAGTTTTCTTTTAAGATTGTTTTTAATTCATTTAAACATTCCTTTTGAAAAATTGGATGTGATAAACACACTACTCTGTTTTTCATACCTGGTGAAAGGTACCATGTGGTAATTTTTGTACTTGTCAAATTTTAAATTGTTTAAATTAAGTTTTTTAAACAATATGTGCGTTTGCAATTGTTCAATTTTTATATATATTACTAGTAGTGTTTCATAGTGATATGATTTTGAAAACTACTTCAATCACAAAATGGTGATTAGATCGCTGTCTTCACTTAACCTCACCTTAGTAAGTTCTTTAGATTTGTTTAAAATCGTATTTCACAATAGTGTTTTCTTTTTTCACAGCTGTCTTGATAATGAAAATAAACATTTTCGAAAGCTTGACTAAATAAGAAAGAGTTTTTCTTTTCTCATTGGCCATTAAATTTGACTGCAACCTCAAGGAATATCCTTTCTACAAAGTTTATTTCAAATTCATAGTTATTTTATATACAGGGTGTAAATGAATAAGTGTAAAACATTTAAGGAGGTGATTCCTCATCGAAAAAAAGATAGGATCTTTCATATAAAGAAACTTCATTGGAGCATCCCTTGTTAAGATACAGCCCCTTAAAGGGGGTACATAAAATTTGTATAACAATTTTTTTCACAAGCACTGAAAAAGTTACAATATTGAAATTAACCTGACGTTTTGTACTACCAAAAGACACTCAGCCAGTAATTTATTTGGTTTACCCCATGGTTGTAAGGGGTGAAAAACGCAACCCCTAAAATGTATTTCCAATGTAACTTTTTGTCTTATTATTTGTTTACCATTTTAAAATTTATTTCCGATAGCCTGTTTCATTCTAAACAAAAAATGTCTCTTGGGTTTTTTGCCCAAAATAAACCAGTAAGCAGCAAAACATTATTTTACGAACAACTACAGAGATACATCGTCATAAATGCGAACTGGATTTATTGTTATTTTGTGAGTTAGTACCCTGCATTAAACGATTAAAGGGTAATAAACAAAACTAAGTTATTAATAACAAAACACACAACATGTAGAAATCATAGTGAATGTTCAATATGTCTACCTTCAAACATTACGCATGCGTCTAGACGTCGGCGCATTGAGCCCCGTATTCGCTCAGATATTCCTAGGGAGTCTCTGATTACCCTGCACGCATCGATGATGCGGTTTCTTAAGTCCTCTACATCGCGAACAGGAGTACGATATACCAAATGCTGTGAATGGCCCCAAATAGAGAAATCGAGAGGATTGAAATCCGGGGATCGAGCGGGCCATTTATGTGGTCCTCCTCGACCTATCCACTGATTTGCATATGTTTCAGTTAAATGCTGACGTGCTACTTGACTAAAATGGGCGGGAGCCCCATCATGCATAAAAAACATATCCCTTCTGACGCCCAAAGGAACTTCCTCCAGCAGTACTGGATGCACTTCTCTTAAAATTGAACGTATGCCTCACCATTTAATCGAGGAGGTAGAAAATGGGCCCAATTAAATCATCCCCAATAACTCCGAGCCACGTTAAGAGAAAACTGTTCTTGATGGCTAGTTTCGATAATAGCGTGAGGGTTTTCATCACCCATATGTGGTAATTATGAAAATTAATAATCTTGTCCCGAGAAAAACTACATTCGTCTGTGAATTCTATCGTCTTCAGAAAGTCACAATTTCTTCTAATCATTTCCAGCATCCAATTGCAAAATTCAAGACGGTTCGGAAAGTCTCGCGGTAACAGTGCCTGTACTCGTTGCAGATGGTAAGGGTATAAGAGTTGTTCCTTTAAAATTCGAAATACCGTCATATGATCAACATTTAGCTGGAAAGCAATCTTTCTAGTACTGGTAGTAGGTTGTTCTTCAATCAAATTAAGTACTGCTTCCTCAAGCTGTGGTGTTCGTATTTCTCGATGGCGACCACAATCCTGCGTTCTTTTGTCGAATGAACCATATTCTCGTAATCGTTGATGAAGTCGAGCAAATATTCTATGTGAAGGATGCTGCCGTTGAGGATACATTTCAGCATATCTTCTAGAAGCTTCTAACCCATTCCCTTGCGACAGACCGTAAACGTAATGCATATCAGCCATTTCCTCATTTGTTTTGCCATTTTATTAACAAGTGAATTATTAAAGTAACAATTAAGAACAGAACAACAACACACAATTAGTATTAATTCAATTTCGAAAATTCCCAAACTGACAGCGTCATACCAATTTAATTGTCACTATCGCTAATAGCGACCTACTAGATAGATTAGTTTCGTATTTTCGCATTTATGACGATGTATCTCTGTAGTTGTTCGTAAAATAATGTTTTGCTGCTTACTGGTTTATTTTGGGCAAAACCCAAGAGACATTTTTGTTTAGAATGAAACAGGCTATCGGAAATAAATTTTAAATGGTAAACAAATAATAAGACAAAAGTTACATTGGAAATAAATTTTAGGGTTGCGTTTTTTCACCCTTACAACCATGGGTAAACCAAATAAATTACTGGCTAAGTGTCTTTTGGTAGTACAAAACGTCAGGTTAATTTCAATATTGTAACTTTTCAGTGCTTGTGAAAAAAATTGTTATACAAATTTTATGTACCCCCTTTAAGGGCTGTATCTTAACAAGGGATGCTCCAATGAAGTTTCTTTATATGAAAGATCCTATCTTTTTTTCGATGAGGAATCACCTCCTTAAATGTTTTACACTTATTCAGTTACACCCTGTATATATATATATATATATATATATATATATATATATATATATATCTCAATATTCGCTTGAAATATACTGGAGAAATGAGTGAGATTCACGTTAAAAAAATCATTTCTGACAAGTATCAAAGTTTGCAATGAAAAAAATGTGAGAAAATAACGTAATTTCATTAAAAAATGTATACTGAGAAATTAATGCCAGATTGTTATTGAGTCATTGTAACTTCCTGTGACTTCGCATTCATTTCGGTCCCGTCCCATCCCCATTCCCCTCTAGATCGCTCCCGACAATCAAATTTCAACTTTCCGATGTCGATAATGGCCGAGCAACCCTCACTATGTGTCAGCCCCTTGGAGAGCCGCTCTTCCATCCGAACTTAAATCTCATTCGCGCACTTTATCAAACAAAGTTTCGACTCACTTATGCCCCTTCAATTATGCATTTGCTTGTTTACAGCCCCAACACGCCCTACCCGACGTCTTCCTATGGATCATCAGCGGCGGGAAAAGGCAGGCGTACCAACGCATACCCGCCAGGGATATTATTTATTCAACGGTCGACGAGGAGTGCGGAAAAGATTGTGGAAAAGTCCAGACGATGTTTCTCAAGGTTGGTGGAGGATGCGAAACTTTCGAATTTCAACGATTTTCAGAGTCAAAAAGTTGTATTCTCAAAGTTGTGTTGATAAATAAATAGAGAAGAAGGAACAATTCTAGTCAATGTACTCGACAACAAAATATCATGTTTTCGATATTTTTCATATTGGGTACATTTTCAGATTGTATCTCACATGGCTTGTTCGTTTGTCACAGGCTGTTTTTATCATATTCTATCCTAGAAAAGAAAATACTGATTAGGTATGTGCGTCGATGAAAGATAGACTGTTACCGAATAGAATCCTACAAATCTCTTATAGAAAGAACATACTGTCATCAATCCCCGCAAAAGTATAAACACATTCAAAGGAATGAAACCTGAGACAATTCCTTAAAAAGCATTTTTTGTGCGATGACTCCGACAGTATATAGGCAGTTCACTTTTTCTTAGGCTCCGCCCACTCAGAGCATGGGTTTGTTACAAAGCAGCACTGCAGCACTGCAATGGACTTCCTAAGTCCTGACGTCACAAGTAGGCGGAGCTTAGTGAACTTTTCCAAACAAATCGATTTTACATGTTAAAACGCCATAAGAAATTATTTATATGTTTATTGTTCCTGCTTCCGTTGATAATAAGGATAATTGCGTACATTTTTGATAATGTGTCAGTCAGGTAGGTAAGGTTTTCAATGAAAATTCAAGAATTGTTGTTTGTTGAGGTTATGTCATTTTTCCAATTGAAATATAGTTACTCATCAACTTTCAGATATATAATGGCTTCAAAACATGTTTTAAAGTATCCTCTATAAATGAAGTCCTCGATAATGATAATAAAATCATTAAAAAGGGTAAAAATGCCTGAATTGTTTGGAAAGATTCGCTAAGCTCCACCCACTTTTGACGTCAGACTTAGATAGTCCATTGAATCATTTCTACGTATTCGTAGAGTATTGTCCATAGCGTACATTTGGTACTACCAACGTTTATACTTGGATATATCACAGTAAATGCTCACTGCGAACTATCGAGGATGTCCTTATATAAGGCGTAGGGTTAACCTCACAGGCAACGAGCATCATAATCCAAGATATTTCTCCGGGAACTCGGGAAGGACACAGGCGGGAGTGTCATACGCAGCGGCAGTCCGGGGCAATCTCCCTACCCAGCCAGCTCAAATAAACAGCCCCAAAGACATTCTTCCAACTTCAGACCAAATGAGGATGTTGTTTGCACAGTTCGCAGAAGCTGCTGCAATATTTCCACAGGTTTCAATCCCAATTAATGGGTGAAGGGCAGCTTCCGAATTTCACCAAAGCAGTGAGTTGGAATTGTAACGGTCTTCTTCAGAATAGACTTTAGTTTCAAGAGTTTCTTGTAGAGAACAACATTGATGTTGCTTTTCAGCAAAAGACTCGTCCCAATGAAGAACCTGTCATATTTCCCAACTACAAAATGCTCAGAAATGACCGACTTAGGCGTCCAGGTGGTGGCGTTGCCATTTTTTGGTGAAATGTTGTCATTCGTATGTTCAGCTAGGCATTTCCAAGGATGATACCAAGGTATAGAAACAATAGGCATTGTTTTTAACACGAGGAGTGGTCCTATGCGTTTAATCAGTGCTCACAACCCTCCGAACAATCGAATACTTCCTGAGGCGCTTGATACACTCTTGATGGAAACAGATCAACATGTTTGGTCATGGAGATCTGAACGCTAAGCACACACAATAAAGTCGTTTTACCAACATGAATGGCAGGCGACTGTGGCAACACTGCGACAGGTATGAATACCTGGTGTTGGCTCCAGGTGAGCCAACGCATTTAGGTCATATATCAGAATTTAGGAATGAGAGATTTGACACACCACTCCGAAATTTAGAAAACAATGATCAACTTTGGAAACTTCATCGAAATGTAAAAACAAAAAAGTGTGATTTCCCCCTTATTTATAGTGAGGCCAGTATGTGCTATGGCACTGATTCCAAAGCTCAAGCCTCTGCAGACGCGATGGAAAGGCAATTTAGATTGAATGAGCATCCAGATGAGGATTTGGATCGTGAACTTTTGCTGGAAGATCGGGTTTGTCGTACTCTAAGAGAACCCAATCATCCGTTCGGCTTCGATGGATTAACTTAAGGCACATATTGAAGGATTAAATCCTAAAAAAGCATCTGGTTATGACGGAATTACTAATCGTATGATTAAGTATTTCCCGGATAACCAGATACAGTCACTTTTAAATATAATCAACAACTCTCTAAGCCTTAAAAGTTTCCCTCAAAGGTGGAAGCATGCCATTGTGGTTATGATTCCAAAGGAGGGGAAGAACCCGACCTTCCCGAAAATTATGGACCGATCAGTCTGCTTTGCAGTTGAGTTAAGTTTGCTGAAAAAATCGTTCTAGAAAGGCAGGATGAAGAAGTGGAGGATAGAAATGTCCTACCCAATGAGCAGTTCGGATTTAGACGTGCTTCAGGTTCTGAAACTGGTGGAAGACGCTATAACATCTTTGAATGCCAATAACAGTGCCCATATAAGATATCAGTAATGCTTTCGATAGAGTTTGGCATGAGGGCTTACTGTCCAAACTCATTGACTTCCACTTGTCATGGAGCCTGGTGAAGTGGATCAAGTTGTTTCTCATGGGTAGGACATTTCAGATAAAGGTCGGCAATTCTCTCTCGGATTCGAGAGAAATTGAGGCCGACGTTCCTCAAAGGGTCTCCCTTATTAAACGCCCTTTATTCATATGATATTCCAAGGAGTGAACTCGTGAAGATATCCTTATTCGCTGACGACACAGCTTTGCTTTCCTCTTCAGCCAACCACTTGATGGGTGTCGTTTGCTTGCAGAATGCATTAAACGACCTCCAGCAGTGGTACCTGGAGTGGAAGATAGAGATGAATCCTGACAAAACGCAGGCGATTTCGATGGAACGTAAGAGAAACAACCCGAAGAGGGGAGTGTCTGTCTCTGGAAGGAAGATATATTGGTCGGAACAGATCAAGTACCTGGGAGTAACTGTGGATCGCCGGCTCAGTTCTGATTTATAAAATGATGTTCAAGCCTGTCATTTTGAACGCCTCAGCCGCCTTGGCTCAAACCTGCAGGACTAGCATTCGCGTCCTGTAACGGGCGCAAATGAAAGTCCTGCGGATGATAACTGGAGCGTGATATGTGCGGAATGATCGGACCCTCGAGAACTCAAAGCTGCCTTCCATCAGGAGTATTATCAGAGACCGCAATCGGGAAGTATTCGATTGCGCACCCACGAGAACCCTCTCGTGAGGAAAGCCACTGATTATAACATAGGTTGGGGTTAGGCTTTAAACGTCCCAGGCACTCCCTGGAGTGATGGGCTCTATAGAAATTACAATTTTTCCAAATTCATATTCAAAATTATCTTCTCGGCAATTTTTGAGAACCATCATCATGGAAAGAGACCGGTCTCTAGTGCTTATCCAGTCAAAATTCTAAATTCGTGAATGTTGCCCACTTATTTGATGTCCAAAGAGTAAGGGCCTTCGGGTTACACTTGATAGGAACAGTGATAGGAGGTCATGAACAGTAAATGCTCAAAATGATTTCCTACGTGAAAATAGAGAAGCTTTAAAAAAAACTTCGTTTTTCAGGTACACATATTATATTTTCAGCGCTTTCCACCATGAATATTATTCCACTCTGAACAAAGGATTTTTACGTTCATTCGTTTGAAATTCATTTCATTGTCAATGAGGAAAACAGAGTAGATAAACGTGGATTCATATTTCCACCGACTACGCAAGAGAGCTTTGGAACATAAACCTCTGTTGAATGTAAGCTGATTTCATTTCCACAATATCCATGAAGTAAAACTGTTTCGAGTTCTAGATTTATAGCTTATTCATCAATTCTGAGCATTATATGAAATTGCAATCAGAAGCATAATTTTCAACGCTCCCAAACGCAACGGAATTGAAAAAATCCTTAAACTACTTTTAACTCGTCGTAAAATGCTACTTTACAGAAACTATGAACCGATAACATAGCTAGATTTGAATAGATAAATTTTGTCTGTTCTTTGTTCCGGTAGACAATGGATTTGAATTTTTTGCTAGAAGAAAAATCAAAATTGCAGCTTACAAATATCGGACAATGTTTGTTGGAAATAGGTTTCGATTCTATCAAAATGGTTTATTCAGAAGAAATCAAATTTTGTAAAATTCATGTAAATCAAGATGTATGTAATTTTGGGTTTATAGAGCATGTATTTTGTCCAAATAAGAACTCAAGATGAGAATTGGGATTTGGCCTCACTAAATGAATCTCAAAAAGGTCCCCGTATTGTTTATCCCCTTATTGGTATTGTAGTAAAATTGTTGACAAATCCCTAAAAATCTAGTTTAAAGACAGAAATTAATCAGTCAAATTTTCCGGTTGAACATTGACTCCAAATTTTATATCATGTCATTATCCTACTCTAATTTCTATAAATTATCCAATACATGTTTGTATTTGAATCTTAGAAAATTTAGTAATTAATCATTTTCATTGAGCTCTATTTTATGTCACTCTCTAATTATTGTTTTGTTTCTGTAAACTCTGATTATGGATGATTCTGTTGATTTTAAGATTTTAAGAACTTATGTGTTTTTACATTTTATATGGTGTATTCTTTAAGCATATTCACTTGAATTACAAATTTTAATTTGATCCCAAAATGTACTACATTTTCGAATTGTGTCACATTTTGTATAGAATCATTAACAATTTTCTTCAAAGGGATACTTATCCGATAGGTTGTATATTCTTAGACAAGTTTTTTATATTGAAATCCAGTATCCTATAATTAACATTGTATGTGGATCTAATATGTCTAGAAAATTTAAAACATATTCATTAAAAAATGTTAATCATTAATTTGAAATAGCGTTAAAAGTATTCAAAATGCCTTTTATTCACTCGAAGAATATTTTCAAACTGATCTGGCTGCTTGACATCATGATTGTTTGCTTGTTTACTATTTTACTGTTTATACTATATTTTTTTAAATTATTTTATATAATCATCTCCTACCACTACTATTGAATTATTTCTTTGTGTACATTCAACATATTTTTTTTTCTCACATTAATATTCCATATTTTATCACTTGATTCTTTAAGTCCTATTTTCACTTGTGTATTTGACGATTTCCATGCTTGTAAAATAGTCTCAAGAAAATAAAGTATTGAAGATGGCGACGAGTTTTGTGATTATAGCCCGATTGCACTCAAAATTAGTGTGTGTGTGGGTTTTTGGGGTCGGACATCATGATGTTTTTGTCAAAATCATGAATTCAAGATGGCGACGAGTTTTGTGGTTATAGCCCGATTTCATTCAAAATTGGTGTGCGGCGTTTTTTGGGGTCGGACATCATGAGGTTTTTGTCAAAATTAATGATTTCAAGATGGCGGCACCAAGATAGCGACGAGTTTTGTGATTTATAAAATAAACCCTCCTCATTTTAATCCCATATTAAAATTGTTAATTCTATCAATTCAAAATTAATTTTGCCCGATTCCAATAAAAATTGGTATGTTGGGGTGTTTGGGGACGGAAATCACGATTTTTTGTCAAAATCCACAAATTTAAGATGGCGACGAATTTTGTGATTATTGCCCGATTCCATTCAAAATTGGTGTGTGAGGGTTCTTGGTGTCGGACATCATGATGTTTTGTCAAAATCCATTGATTCAAGATGGCGGCTCGAAGATAGCGACGTGTTTTGTCATTATGGCCGATTCCATTCAAAATTGGTATCTGGATTTTGTTTTAGGTTTTGTCAGAATTCAATAAGATGACGGATTTTAGATTGACTAAAAATGATTCAAAAAACATGTTCAAAACAAGTTTTTATACAAATGCACTAAAAAGGAAAAAATTATTTCTCCGATTGTTTGACCTAGTAAGTAGATTCTAAATTATGCCACGATTATAAAATAGTTATTCTTGCGCGGCAAGATTTTGAATTTTATACTCACAACCTAGTGCTTTTGTAAAGAAGCTCGTCTTAAAAATTTCCAGTAATGCAATTCCCCTGTAGTAGATAATCAATTACCCCATTCCTAATGAAGAGACAAAGTGCTGAATGACACCGCCACTGACTATTATTTTTTCAGCTTCCCGGCAAGAAGGGACTCGGTCCGAGCGGCTGGTCAATTCCGGCCAAACTTCAGATTTATCTCTGGCTGGGCATGCTGAAACACAAAAAGAATTTCATCAACGGCATTCCGCTGGGCTACGAGAAGACTCCCGAGATCCGAAACGTCGAGCGTCCGAGGGCGCTGCCACCATCCACCATTCATTATGTGGAGAAACACGTAAATTACTTTCCGGCGAATGGGTCATCCGGGGATTCTTCCGGGTCACTGACTGGGTAACGGGTGATGGAGCGTTTTATGGCTCAACTCAACGAGATGTAGATTTTGGTTTGGTTTACGTATAGTATGTTCTAGAAAGAGGATGAATGGGATGATTCTTCGAAGACAATTGAAAACTTTAGTGTATTCAATTTGATTCCATCGTCATACCCAGTCAGTGAACTCGTGACAATTTGTTTCATCGAAATCTATTGCTTTCAATGTATTATTCTTTTTCAAGCACAAAAAAGGGTGTTGTTGTTTTTTGTTTTCAAATTGTTGGGTTGTCCTATCGACGAAACATTTTTTATCAGACAATCCCTAGCATTTTTGGGGGGTGAGGAAATCAAATTGGCTATTTCATAAAGATTTGTTTTTATGACACCTCTTTTGATACCCATTTGGTGACTAGAATAAAAATCCTTCAATTAATAAAAGGCCTTCCGTTTTCAACGTTTGTGGGACTAGGAGAGCAACCTTTCAATTTCATCACTATACCTGTGAATCCCTATTCTTACAAGCATATTAATCCAATTTTTTGTTAGCATCTCATACCTCATACTATGTCCCTTACAGCACTCCCCTAGGTTATAGGACTAAATCATTGAATAAGATATAGTCCTAAACCATTTCTTCAAATTGGCTTCGAGAGTACCAACCAATCCTCCATCGATCAAAGCCATCAAAATTAGAGGCCTGTAGTGTATAACTTTGAACTGGTGAGCTTGAAGACAATAATTTGGGAGAGCTTATCGAATTTGACGATCATTGCAGCCCAGTCCGAAATAAAATGAACTGTATAGATCTTCTATAAGCTGAAAAAGATTCAGGAACTCGATATAGCAATGCAGTACTCACAACCAGAATGTTGTTGCAGTAATTGCGACTAGATCTATCTTGTTCGAAACCATTGCAGGGTATTGGACAAATAAAACTAATGTACGTCTTTGCTAACGTTTCGCGAATATATTGTTCGCTTCTTTAGAGCTATATATAATAATAATATTGAGACATAAACTCGCCACTCATGCGTAATCAGCGTTACTTTGCACCAGTTTTGCATGTGTCAATGCGTCGTTGAACTGTATGAAATTTGAAAATTAAATGTTTAAAAGTGGGATAACTAACAGATCCTCTCAAAACTGGTATTCAAGGATAAATAAAACAATTTGGCATACAACACAGATAGAAGTTGAAATAAAAAGTAATAAAAAGTTACAAAGGGGTTTAGTCACTTATAGATAAAAACCCCTTTGTAACTTTCTATTTCAACTTTTATCTGTATTGTACGCCAAATTGTTCTATTTATTCTTGAATACCAGTTGTCAGAGGATCTGTTAGTTATCCCCATAATGCGAAACTGCAATATTTATGACCAGGTACTATGTACCGTCAATTACGCCTAAGGTGAGTATATACATATATATATATATATATACATATATATATATATATATATATATAATATATATATATATATATATATATTGTTATGTTATGAAAAATCAGTTATATATTTTAAAAGGAAAAAACTCACAAAAAGAATAATTACTAAATAGCTAGTAGTTTCAATAGATTGTTTTTACATAATTTTTGAAGTTCTATTTCCTTTATTAAGCCTCTGTATAATATGAATAGATAAAAATATCCAAATACTATAATACAATCAATTTCATACACTGGCATAATGATTACAACCCATAATTGTTCAAAAGACAACAAAAAGTCTAGATTTACAAAATCATCCTGAATAAAATGTTATTCACAAAATTATAAGCTTGAAACATACACTATATGAAATTGTATCTAACTAAAAGTAGCCAATGGGAGAACAGCAAACTTCTTGATGACAATAGCCAATCAGGGAACAGTATGGTCAAATGTAAGATTTGAAATTGTGAGAAAATAAGAACGAGAAAGTGTCAGAGACAATTATCACTGAAAATTGTATATAGTTGATAAGAAAGTAAAAATAGTTGTATTGATAAGTTTTGACAAATAACCCCAAACAGTGAAAATGTGACAACATAGTGCGCGAATTCAAAAATTCAAATCAAAAGGAATGAGGAAAAATGGTATCCTGGAGACGGAAAACAAAGCCACAAAGAGATCGAAAATAATTTGAAAACGAATGCCACGTTTTTGTTGGGCGAGAAAGAAAAATTTATGAATTCCAACATAATAAGCAAAAAACCAACATTACCTTATTTGTACACCATATACAAGTATTCGAAAGCTGATCTCTGAATTTGTATGGTTCCTTCTATTTGGTATTGAAGTTCCTGAGAGCATTGGAGTGAAAGGAAATCCAAATCCTGGTGTGTATTGAACAGCGACAGTTCCAGACAGGTATAAACTTTCCTAGTGCACATCACGAACTGAACAACTTCACTAATAACTCATATTCCATCAGAAGAACTTTAATTCATTTGATTTCGAACTATTAAAGAAATTTTCACTTTCAAGGTAAAAGTGAGGTTGTGTATATTTTACCCATGAACTTTTCTCATGATTATCCATGAATATTTGTAGATTCACCTTAGAATAAGTTATCTTTCGTAGGCCAGGTAAAATTAAGTTTTCCTGAATAAAGGAAATAATTGCTTTTTGATACTTTGTTGCTTATTTTCCACAATTATCAGCAATCGTATTTATAAACACTGAATAGAAATTGACATCAAGCAGTGGCTAGTGGCTCAATTGCCTGAACCGGCTATCTGAGACAAGAGGCGTACCAACTGAGCTTAGCTGTGGTAAGGAAAGTGATAACAATTGGCAGCAACGTGACGAGAGAACAGTGACGTTAGCTAGCAATTATTATTACATTGCAATATATTATACAGGGCGAAAATACTTATCTATATCATAACAATTGGCTCACAAAGAAGAGCGAAAATTATTAGCTATCTTCATTATATAAAAACAATTTATATTTACAATCTATCAATACATTAAAATATATATATATACATATATATGTATATATATATATATATATATATACAGTGTCACACATAAAGTTCGCAACATATGGAAGTTTGTTTTATTAATAGATATAATGAAAATTTGACTCCGCAGTTAGTTTGTGCTTGAAAAAAAACAGCCCCTTTTCTTTCGTCATGTGCTACTCTAAACCTGTCAAATTTGTTTTTTTTTTCGAAAATCCTCAAAAAATCAGTTTTTTTAGAAAATTCGAAAAATGGCAAAGAAAAAAGTTGCTCAGTTTCCAATTTCATACCTTTGCTCCAAATTTGGACTCTTCTACTGTCACTTCGAACTGATTCGGATTTTCGATGTATGGACGTTAATATGTCAGTAATCGAATAAACGAATCTATCTTCATTCTTATTACACTCGTATTTCTTTTTTTAACAGAGTTGTATCCCGTTAGCTGCAGATGATTTCGAAATATTTTGATGTAGTTTACACCCAACTGTATGACTGTTGGATGTAAACTGTTAGATGTAATTTTCGAGCAAATAATAATTCTTCGCAACGTTTTTTGAATTAATTTCATAAATCTCATATTCTTTATTTTCACCATTAGATGTGTAAAAAATATTAAACCAAAATTACTATAACCAAATTCACAACAAAACATCGTAACATTCATTGATTTATCTCAATAATCTTATAAAGAACCCGAACTCATCATTCAGTATGCCGTCCTTCCGTTGTATACAAATTATAGTCCTTTCATTCACATACTTTGTGGCATTTTTAATAAATAGGGGATTTATGTTAGCACAACACTCCCGAATGGTATTTTCTGAATGTTCTTTGTTTGCAAATGGTCTGTGCTTATACAGTTTTTGTTTCAGATAATCCCATAGAAAAAAAAACCTTTGGAGATAAGTCCGGTGATCTTGGTGGCCAATTATTACTTTTCCCCTAAACATCTCACTGAGACACTGTTTCACTTCTACCGTTTGGTGGATAAGTGCCCCGTCAAGCTGATACCACAAATTTCGTCTAACACTTTGAGGCAGATTATCCAAAACTTCAGACAACTGATTCATAATGAAATTTCTGTACATGTCTGCGTTCAAATTTTCTCTAAAAAAATATGGTACAAGTATTTGGTTATGTAATAAACCACACCACACATTTGTCTTGAATGAATATTGGTCACGGCATTCTATTACAAAATTTGGATTATTGTTGGACCACCAGCGACAATTTTGGGAACTAACTGTTCCGTTCGACGTGAAAGTTACCTTGTCTGTCCATAAAATCCTGTAGGGAAATGTGATATCATTTTCTCTCTCACCTTGGAACCAAAATGAAAATCCCACTCGAATATCGGAGTCTCTTTCTTCAAGAGTGTGTATGAGCTTTTGCTTATAGGGATGGAAATTATTTTTGTGCAAAATTCTTCTCACAGTTCATCTGCCAACCCCTGTATTTTCACTAATACTCCTACTATTAGTTTTTCCGTTTTCAACATCGCTCAAACAAACATTGAGTTTTCTTTTTCATTATACCTTATTGGATTATGTGGTTTCTTGAAACGATTGTCCACAGAGCCAGTTTCTTTGAATGTTTTCAATGTCCTTCCCAAGGTACTGAAGTGAATATTTCTTCCTGAATGCCGGCGATTGAAAATACGAGCGACATCCCGATATGGCACATTCTCACCACATAAAAGAACGATTTCCACTTTGTCTTGTGTGGATAACATTGTACATAACACGCATTTGTGAATTATAAATGTACGAAAATCTGTACACAAAACAACTCGATTTATTAAACGCAATAATTTGACATTAACCGAAACTAAAAATTTGTTTCGAAAGTCTACTAAAGGAAAATTTTATTCCGATTCGATCAATTGTATTATTTTCTTCCCGAAATGTTGCATTAGTCTTGTATTGTTTAAAATCACGAAATTGTATATCATGTTTGGTACAAATCGCTAGAACGAAAGTCTCTTTGAATAGTTATGAAACTGTAGGTCATTGTTTAGTTTACAGAAAAGTATGATATTTCGGGTTTGTTTATAACGAATTATTGGTCAGAAAAATAATCAAACTGGATAAAAATATATTGAAAGAAGAAATACGAGTGTAATAAGAATGAAGAGAAATTTGTCTATTCGATTACTGACATATTAACGTCCATACATTGAAAATCAGAATCAGTTTCACAATGAAATGTAAAAACTAGATGAACTTTGCAACAACAAAGACGAATTTCTGGAGTTGCATTTTTTTTTCTGGTAACAGTTCAATGTGGGTATTTTCTGGGCAAGATATGACATTGAAGTCGTGTATTCATCAAAATTATGAAATTTGAATCATGTTTCGTTCGAATCGGTAGAGCGAAAAATTCGAAAAATTAAAAAAATTGGAAAAAAGTCGAAGTGACAGTAGAGTCCAAATTTGGAGCAAAGGTATAAAATTGGAAATCAAGCAACTTTTTTCTTTGGCATTTTTCGAAATTTTCAAAAAACCTGATTTTTTGAGGATTTTCGAAAAAAATGTCAAATCACACAGGCTCAGAGTAGCACATGACAAAAGGAAAGAGGCTGTTTTTTACTCATTTTCCAAGTCAAATTTTCATTAAATCTATTGATAAAAAAAACTTCCAATGTTGCTAACTTTATGTTTGACACTGTATATATATAGCTCTGAAGAAGCGAACAATATATTTTCGAAACGTCAGTAAAGACGTAGATTAGTTTTATTCGAACGAATACCCTGCAATCTTTGCGAATCACAACCAGAATATTATTGAAAGACTTAGAGATTTATTTGGTGGTTCATCCATACCCTCTGGTCATTGTCCCCAAATTTTTCAGTTACGTCAATTCCAATGGCATTATTAAAAGTCGATGGTGATTGGGTTGGAACTGGAACAGTTCATCTACTACCTGCAAATACCCCCACTCTTTCTAATATTTACAAATTTGGTAAACACGTTTTCGACAAAGTGAAGTATCACGTTGTATATGCTAATACGGGACATTTTTCCGTTCAGATTTTCCAACTGCGAGCCCACATCTACCAAGCTCGATCGCTGATCGGCAGCGACGCTTCGGGACTTTCCGACCCCTTCGCTCGCATCATCGCTGGCGAATTCAGCAAGACGACCGAAGTCATCGACGAAACTTTGAGCCCCACGTGGGATGAGCTGCTAGTTTTCGAAGAGATCCTCATTTACGGCGATGGGGATGAGATCAAGAACGACCCGCCGCCGATTGTGGTGGAGATATTCGATCAAGATAAGGTGGGAAAAAGCGAGTTCATCGGAAGGACCATCGCGAAACCGAACGTGAAGCTCAGAGAGGATACGTACGAGAAGCCCAAGTTTCCACCGTCTCTAGAATGGTTAGTCAGTTTTTTTCTGCAAAATGAATATTTTAAAGGTTTATATAAGCCAGTTTAATATAATCCAGTATCTAAGAGCATCTATACACTTCAATAATCCTATTGTTCTAAAAAAACGTTTTTCTTCCAGGTTCACGATTACGAGGGGTACGGATAGGGCAGGGGAGCTCCTGGCAGCTTTCGAGCTCCTCGAAATCCCCAACGATGCAGAAGAAACCCTACCATCCCTCCCACACTCCAAGGATATACCAATGTACCACGAAACTAACCCAAAACTTGTGAATACGCTTTTGCCGGTACCAAGAGGTATAAGACCAACCCTGGCCAGGTAATAATTCATTTGAATATTTATAAATATCCATTCACTTATGTCCCCTATCAAAACAATATATCATCGCTGCCATCAATTATTTTCATGAGAGACCAACTTTCAAGCATCATCCCATTATCATATTAATATCATTAGTGTATTTGCTTTAGGTATCGCATAGAAGTACTGTTTTGGGGGTTGAGGGATCTGAAGAGGATTCATCTCCTCACAGTAGACAAACCGAGAGTTGACATAGAATGTTCCGGAAATATTTTATATTCAAGCATCATACAGAATAGCAAAAAGAACCCGAATTTCAGCACACCCGTGAAATTTCTCGATTTGGATTTGCCAGAACAGGAACTCTATAGGTAGGAGATTGCATTGAATTTTAAATCAAGATGGCGGCCAAGAACGTTCCCACGTTGGGCGCCATGATTATAATTTTTCGAATTATTCACATAGTTCAAGCAAGTGTAGTGTTTCTTGGGCATATGATCATTATCAATGTAATATCCACAATAATTGCCACATATGCCAAAAAATATCGTTTCATTTATACAATGGGTTATATTTTTTATGTCAGAAGTGTTTTCGTTTGTTGAATATGATTCATATGATATGAAAGTGGATTTTTTCTCAATAGACCACCATTGACGATCAGGGCTGTGGACTGCAGGAGTTTCGGAAGATACACCCTCGTAGGCACCCATATGATCAACTCGATCCACAAATACACTTACACGCCCATGACGAAGAGGGATCGGGAAGCCGAAGAACGGAAGAAATCGCTGAACCAGCTCAGAGTCGTTGACTGTAATGTAGGTAGTAACCAGATTTCTCCAACGAAGCTGTCTATGACGAATAGTGATAGAGAAAGGAGCCCGTTGTTGCCGAAAAAGGATACTTCCTTACAAATAGGTTGGTGAAAAGTCTGTCATTATTTTGTTGGGGGTATTTCTCTCGAGTAAGATTTCTGCATCGTGGAATTTGCAGAAATGAGCCACCGTACTATTTATATATCCTACCGTGTCTTTCAATATAAGAGTTTTATTTTTTGCAAAAACTGTACTTTTTCCCGAGTCTTCAAAAAGATCTATTTGGCTAAACTGGTTTTAATTAGCATATTTGAATACCAAATTGTTTCCCAATCTATAGTAGGCAAGGTAAATGTAAATGTGCGTCCCAACAAAACATCTACAGTCTGGGAAAAATCGGGAATCACCCACAAATCTACGGAATCAATCACAATGTTGTCCATTGATATTCTCACCACCAGTTTTTGTGGACACTTTACAGAATGTTTTTGCCCAAGTCCAAATAATTTTTGATCTTCCCTTATGACATTGAATTTTTTTTCATTCGCTAGACAGGCTCTAATGGTACAAACAGCACTACCAGGATTAATAACATTTACTTGATGTAAATCATCTAATGTGATATTTCGAAAAAACTTATTGATGGTAATTATTGAGTTATCCTCAATATCAACTAGAGTTTGAACGCAATCTACTTCGGAATTTGATTATCCTTTCCATTTTGTTCTCTGAAGTCTTCGAGAGTTCTCATCATTGGACAATCCCTCCTGACCCTCGTTTTTGCATTTAAAACAAACAATTCTTGCAGTTTTCCCTACTTCAATGCGACCTGAGTCGGATGTTATTGGTAATGTTTTTCTCTCAGCAGTGTCCACGTTGTAACTGTTATTGATCGACGGATTACTTTGCTCCCGGTCTTGTACTTTGTAGGAACTTCTTGAAATCGCTCGGTAACCACCAGAGTTATTTCGATTCTGAGCTTGATTATGAATTCTATCAAATTCATAGATATTATATAATAAAGCGTCATCGGATTGGGTAGCTGCTAATAAACCATGTATTATCTGTTTATTGGCAAGACCAATCACAACTTGCTCTTTAATTTCATCAAAATGTAAGTTTAAGGCTTTGCATAATTTAAGTGTATGATGGAAATACGAAAATAATGACTTCCTACCTTGAACACTCTCTTCCACTTCTCTCCATAATTGTGTTTTACTTTCTCTAACATTGAATGTTTTCTGGAACTTAACCACAAAATCTGAGAAGTTCTTTATATTATCTATTTTTCACCTTACAAAACCTCTACTTGAATTTTTTCCCACTAAAAAAAATTAGCACAGACAAAAAACCACTAGTGTCGTGGTTCAATAATTTTCTTAGAGAAACAAGGGACAATTTACAATGTGTAAAAATCATTTGCGATAGCTCTAAATGTGCTGAAAATTATATGGCCTACAATATACTGAGGAAACAATACAGAAAGCAACTAAATGAAGCAAAAAAAAGTGCTTACGTCAATTATGTCCAAAATTCAGATAATATTTCGAAGACTACCCATCAATCACGAGCTCAACCGAAACAAACCGCAAAAAAAACTGAAATATCATCTGAAGACCTCAGTGACTTCTTTGGTAATATAGCAGAAAATATAATTTCCTCCTGTCAGACTCTTAAGAATCCTTATTTCTTACACCCGTTATACCACTAGAAGTGCGAAAGGCTATAAAAATCTGAAAAATTCATCCTGTTTGGACAAATTAACCAACCAACCTTAATTTTATTATGAGCTAAATAGCTACATAGTCAACCTCAAAATCTCCAAAATAATCCCGATTTTCAGAAAAGGGGACTCAAAATTGGTCGACATTTACCGGCCAATCTCAATTGTCCCAATACTGGGCAAAACCCTCGAAATTCTCCTACAAAAATAGACTCGCCGCCTATTGTTCGGCTAAACAACTACTGGACGATGCACAAACTGGTCTTCGCTCTGGAACTTCTACAATTGACGCTCTATTGAAGGTGGTCAGGGGCATAGTGGCCTTGAGAGAAAGGAACATGTTGCTATCACTCTGTGCGACCTCTCCAAGGCCTTCGACTGTGTCGCCCACGACATTCTTCTAGAAAAAATGGAATTTTATGGTGTTAGGGGAGTTGCCCTCGAAATATTTAAAACGTGTCTATGCGAGAGAAAGCAAGTTGTCTCTGAAAATAATCAATTTTCATCATCAGTGACAGTAAGATACGGTGTACCCCAAGGTTCGGTACTTGGCCCTCTCCTTGTCCTTATTTATGTGAATGATTTGAACTTCTTTATGCAACCTCTAAAATGTGTACAATACGCTGACAACACTTCTTTGATATCAAGGAACAGACAGTTGACTCAGGAATCCACGTTAGCTGAAGATAAGGCCTCCACCTGGTTCCTAACAAACAAACTCAAAATCAATAGAGATAAAAATCAATATATAACTTTTCCTTCAAATTTACATAACTCAGATAACTCCGGTGTTAAGTTACTAGGTATAATCTTAGACGACAATCTTACATGGTTCAGCTCATATTGAAGATCTCAGAGGCAAACTATCCCGAAGTTTATTTGCTTTCAGACAACTTCGTAACATCATCAGCACAGATGCACTTATAAAGATTTGCCCTATTTCACGCGAAATTAGAATATGGACTCATTTTGTGGGGTAACTTGTCACACGCCATAAAAAATTTCAATGGGTAAAACTTTTTCAATATGTCATTAATAAGCTTTCATTTTCACAAAACTAGTCTATCAAATACAGGATAAAGTAATACATTCAGAATTGTTAACTAACCTAGCTTATCCTTCCTTATTTTTATTTTTTCAGTCATTTTAAATGTAGTGAATTTTTGGTATTATCCTCAGATCAATTATATATTCATTTTTCTCTTGTCCATACCATCGACAGGATATGGAACACATGACGTGAAGAAGATGAAAACCGAAATAAACAAAAAACGCAAGCAAAGTTTCGATGACGACATAGAAGATGAAGAAGACAGTAAAGACTGGTGGACCAAATATTTCGCCTCGATGGAACGAATGATCGACGAATCGAAAGAGGCGAAGAAAATTTTCAACCAAAACGGCAACCTGCAGGTGTACGAAGACGAAAATAACCCCCAATCGGGAAACAGCTCCGACAAGAGCCCCGGAATAGGAGAACACCGGAGAAAATTCGGGTTCAAGACGGCCGCAACGGCGACGAGGTTTGCCACAAGGATCAGTCCTAAGGCCGTGAGGAAGAGGAACAAGCAGAAGCCTGTTTTGTGTAAGGTAAAGTGTTCCTGTGGCGGAAATTGAATATGCCGATTTTCCAGAATTATAAGAAATTGTAAGCCAACAGTTTTTTGTTGAAAATTCTTTATGAATGTAAGAAATTCGACACAGTAATCAAGCTTAGTGATACGCATATTGTCAGTAGTTTGGTACACGGTATTTGTAAGTTGATCAATACTTTCAGATCCTCCCCACCGAATTAGAAGCCAGACCAGAATTCGACGAGTTCAAAGAATGGCTCCACACATTCGAGCTATACAGAGGTAAAAAGACTGGAGAAGATTATGAAGACGAAAGTAGAGTAGTGGGATATTTCAAGGTTTCGATAAATATTATCCAGCTGACTAGATCACCATAATGTATGTGAATATTTCAGGGCGCGATAAAGGTGTACAAATGGCCCTTACCGAAAGACATCGAGGACACGACCATCATGGGTTTCGACCCACAATTTGGGTTTTTCCAAGGACTGCCTTCGAACGATCCCATCAGGGTTCTAGTGAGAGTGTACATAGTCAAGGCGAATGATTTGCATCCGATGGATCTGAATGGCAAGGCTGATCCTTATATCGTTCTACAGTTGGGGTCCAAGAGAATTAGCGATAAGGAGAATTACATTTCGAAACAGCTCAATCCACTGTTCGGAAAGTGAGTATGCAAACCGATATTCTTTGAACCTTTTTACAAAAATACATTAGGAAAGGGAAATTCAACTCGTCCAAGTGATAATATGAAGAATATTTCGCTACTCTTAATGACATACTAACAACTGCCAAATATTACAGGTTTCTATTTTGATTCTTCGCGATAGTCACACTGAGTGGGGCTAATTCCACTAAGTCTACTGTATCTTAATGAATGAACACTCAGAACTAGAAGGAAAATTGTTAATTTTTTTATTGCAAGCTTTATTTACTTTCACCTATCCCGATGTGTGTAATGAAATCTTACAAGTTACATTTGACCCACTTCTAGTTGTCCGATTGAAGGATAATGGGGAAGGGGTTCATAGTTCCCGTGACAATGCAATATGAAATTTTTTTTAGAGAAAAAAACAATGGCGGCTCGAAGATGGCGGACGAGATATGTGTTTATGGTCCGATTGGATTCAAAATTGCTATTTATAGGTTTTCGAGGTCGAAGATTATGAATATTTTGTGAATATTCATAAAATCAAAATGGTGGCTCCAAGATGGCAGACAATTGTTGTGATAATGGTCCGATTCTATTCAAAATTGGGATGTGGGGGGTTTTGGAGTCGGAAATTCTGATTTTTTTGTCAAAATCTTTAAATTCAAGATGGCGGCTCCAAGATGGTGGACGAGTTTTGTAATTATGGTCCGATTTCATTCAAAATAGGTAGGGTTTTCGGGGTAGGACGTTATGAATTTATTGTCAAAATCTTTAAATTCAAGATGGCGGCTCCAAGATGGTGGACAAGTTTTGTGATAATGGACTGTTTCTATTCAAAATTGGTATGTCGGGGTTTTCGGGATCGAAGATTATTGATTTTTTGTCAAAATTAATAAATTGAAGATGGCATCTCCACAATGGCGGATGTTAATCTTCAGATAGTTTCGTCATTGAAGAACTAGATAGCTCAGAACTTACAGGAAAAGGCATCATAATAACGACGCTTCAACAAAAATGCGTAGATTGATGCGTACTAACTAAAAAGCACAAAATAAAATAATTAATAAAAAAACCTTTTTGAAGACAAGCTGTTATTCAAATGCGCCAAAAAGTTAAATATAATTGCTTTGGATGTATGACGTAGGTTATACATTCAAAAGCTCGTTTTCGAACTGAGAACTTTGCGCGACAAGCTCTTGAATCTATAACTCACATCCAAAACAATAATTTTTTTCTTTTTATCGCATTTAAATAAAAAATTGTCATTAAAAAGGTTTTTTATTAATTATCTTATTTTATTCAGGTTTGTTGTTTTTGTGGATAAAGAGCAGTTTCTGTAGAATCATGACAGTTATCACTAAAATGTCAATTTGGAACTTTTAAGTTTTCTTTTGAATAAACAACATTTCATGACCTCCAGCTGCTTGCCAAGGGGATATCCATTGATTTCGGAATTACAGCCACCATTACAAATTGAGGAACACAGCACGAAAACATCGGTCGAGTTCGAAACAATCGAATTTCTAGATATCACCTAAAATACCTGAAATAAAATAATTAATAAAAAAAATATTATTAAAGACAAGTTTTTATTCGAATGCGCTAAAAAATAAAAAATATCGGACGTGCAACGTAGGTTATTCCGTGAGTTTCAGATTCAAGAGCTTGTCGCGGAAAGCGACAAACTTTTGAATCTATAACTCACGGAATAACCTACTACGCACATCCAAAGCAATTATTTTTTACTTTATAGCGCATTTGAATAAAAACATGTTTTTTTTTATTATTTATATTATTTTGTGCTTTTCAGTAAGTACGCCTTAATCTATGCATTTTTGTTAATTCAACGTCATTATGAGTCCTTCTTCCCGTAAGTTCTAAGCTATATAGTGTTTCAATGAGGAGACCATCTAAAAATTAACTCGTCCGCCATCCTGGAGCTGCCATCTTCAATTTATGAATTCTGACAAAAAATCAATAATCTTCGACTAGATTCATAATCTCCGACCCCAAAAATCCCGACCTACCAATTCTGAATAGAAACGTTCCATCATCACAATACTTGTCCACCACCTTGGATTTATGAATTTTGACAATACATCCATAATGTCCGACCCCGAAAACCTCCACATACCAATTTTGAATAGAATCGGACCATAACCAGAGAGATCGTCGGCCATCTTTGAGCCGCCATTTTTTTTTCTCTAATAAAAATTACATAATGCATTGTCACGGGAACTATAAACACCTGCCAAATTACACGTTAATCGGGTAACTAGAAGTGGGTCAAATTTAACTTGCAAGATTTGATTACAGACATCGGGACAAGTGAAACAAAATAAAAGCTTGTTTATTCCAAACAGTCGAACACGATACTACCAAAACCCACATCCCACATAAATCTCTCCATTCCATATAACTCTTTTAATTTTTTGCCTTTCCTCTCGCTTCAGATGTTTCGAGATCGAAGCGACCTTTCCGCAAGACTCGCTGCTGACAGTTCAGATATACGACTGGGATCTCGTAGGATCCGACGATATGGTCGGAGAAACGAAAATTGATTTGGAAAATCGTTTTTATAGCCGACACCGAGCTACTTGTGGACTGGCAGAAAATTACGAAGAGTAAGTAGATGGATAAAAAAATGTCCAATCTTCCTCTTGACTCACTGTAGTTTATCTTTCTGTCGATATAACAAAATTATAAATAACATTTATTCATCAGGACATCAGGAGCAAAGTTTAGAAAAACACGAATTCAACTCATTTATATTTAGCTACGACCAACAGTCCATAAATATCTTTCCCTACCACAAAATTAAAATGTATTCTTCTAATCGTTATAAATCAATGCTCATCTCTGAAAAAATGTTATAGGAGGGTTATAATTCGGTATCTCACGGCGCGAGACTTGACGAGCTCGGCTTATATGGGACCCAATCACAAAAAATAATATATAATAATACGCTGCTGCACATGCTATCCATTGTAAACTAAGTAACTACTGAACTGGACAATAATAATGATAATTTATTCACACATCGCCTTTTGAATTACATTGACTGTTATAAGTGAGGTACAATAAAAGGAGGAGGGAATAAATTGAAAACCCTACAGTAGAATAATACCTGCCTTTCTTGGCTCGCGTACCATTCTCAAGTCACTGATAGACAACGAACCAGTCAAATTATACACGCCGTGAGACCGATCAGGCTCGAGATTGCACAAACCTCACCCCTGTGCTCCAAGCACAATCCTCCAAGCCAAGCTCGCCAAGTCTCGCGCCGTGAGACACCGGCTGTTTTTTCAAGCAATTCAATTCTGGAGATGTGTACGTAAACTATTTTGGGAAAGGTTTTGAAATTTCCAATTTTGTTGGACTTATTTATTGCCTTAATATTGTTAACACCGTGTCGAGTATATTCACCCCAATGATAAGTTCTGTTTTTGTTTTTGTGCGTTAAAAGTGATTCTTAAAACTTTTTGCGGATTAATACCGCCGTTGTCTAATTTATCGGTTTTTTTCTTCCTGTGTACGTTTTTTGTTTGTGTATGTATGGAAAATACCTGGTAAAGGAAAAAATATCTTGAATAAACTTTGGAATTATTTTTCTCCTTTAACGGTGATACGGTTTTTTCTGGCAGTGCTAATTTTAAGAGTTGAAGCTAGTATAGTTATTTTTTAGGTGTTCAAATAATAAATTGTACCAAAAATTTATAGTGATCTACCTGTTAGCCAGTATCAAGAGGTAGGGTAGAACACTGGATAGTTCAGTGGAGAAGGGGAGGTTCTTGTACAATAGTTACGTTGATCATTTGTATTTTTTTTGTATTTATTTATTGATCCCAAGAAACATTGCTGTTTACAGAGGGATAACTTTTTACATAAATTGAATAACGGCAATACATATGAAACATAAATTAATGAATACATCAAACGATTAATAGAAAGAAAAGAAAAGGAAAGCAGTCAAAGGTGAAATATTACAGGAATTGTTACTTGTCGAGTATAAATTTTTTAAGTTCTTTTTTGAACTTAGTTTTAGTCTTTATTTATTTTAAAGGCTGTGGTATTTTATTATATATCTCAATTCCCTCGTAAAAAATAGATGTTTTTCCAAAGTTTGATTTAAAACGTAATGTGTTTATTTTATTTACATTTCTTGTTTTATGATAATGGATATTTGAAATATGATCAAAAGTAAGATCCTAAAGTTTTTTTCCTGTATCAACATAGTGGATGAAAATAATAAACCCAGGTTGGATGGATAATGAGAAAAGTTTATATCAATCAGAACGTTTCATATACAAAACAGTCAGTTTTTAGGGCTAAAATTCCTAGCCCAGTACGTACTAGGGGTTGTGACAGTTCTACAACTAAAAAACTAAGCGGTGCAGGGGGTTCTCTAGTCGACGAGTATATTTAATTTTTTTTATTATATTTTTTATGTATAATCACGCATAACTTTTTACTGAGACGTCCGATTCCGATAATTCTTTTTGCAGTGGATAGGGTGTACCTCGAAGGTGGTCCCATTTGAATTTAAAAGATGAAATCTACCCCTAAGGGTAGCAAAATGATATTGATCACTCACCCTCTGAATTCTGGTGCGTGATTCTATCAGGCATAACTTTGTACTGGGTTCTTCGATTTGGATGATTCTTTTTTTAATAGATAGGGTATACCTTATATTTGGATTTCGAATGAAATTATCCACCCTTACGGTTAGAAAAATAGGGGATAATTGATTTTTCACTTGTGGACATTGGCACACACATACGTAGTTGACAATGACAGAACGCTACTGACATTATTTTTGTTCCACATCCGTCAAAATCATTATATTCTATGAGAGGATGGAACGATATACAAAGCAATGAAATAAACTAACCAGAACAACAAAAATAATTTATATTAAACAAATAGTAAAAGTAGATAATCATCTTATTTAACTGGTAATAGTTGAAGTAAGGTCGGTAGGTAAGTATTTTGGAAGTAATCAAAAAACAAGTAGGTAGTAATTAGTAGATTTCGGCCACAAAAAATTGAAAAATAAAAACTTTTTAACAAAAAATTAAACCGACGAAATACGGAACTGAAAAGTAAAAAATAAAATAAACCTTCTTAGTCTCAGTAACTAAGCTCCTAAACTAATGTAAGTAACTAATTTTGAGTCGGCGCCAAACGAACAATCAACGAAGATCATTAAATTACTTCAAAAAAATTATCAGAATGTCACCGCGCAACTCGATGCCATCATTTTACGCCTTACCTAATTCATTTGCTTGTTTGTTTGGCGCCGACTCAAAATTAGTTACTTACATTAGTTCAGGAGCTTAGTTACTGAGACTAAGAAGGTTTATTTTATTTTTTACTTTTCAGTTCCGTATTTCGTCAGTTTGATTTTTTGTTAAAAAGTTTTTCCTATATGGTTTCAAAATTAGTGATTGAAGGCAATAGGCAAATTAAAATAAAATAGGTATTCATCCAAATCCCTGCAACCCCATGGACTGCAAGCACTGAGGGTGGTTCTCTACTTCTAAGAACTACAGCGGGTCCTGTGAAGATTCCTCCTCGCGCTGAATTCCCGAGAGTGTACCCAATGACGGATTGAAAAAGGCCTATTAAATGAAAAGGAGAAGAATAATTCGTAATTGATTCATACCTTGGATGGCGTGCGGCCTCAGAGTCTGATTTCAGCTTATATTCCCTCCCAAAGTGAGGAGACAGATACCAAATAATCTTGATAATCACAGAAAACGAACATTTTTAATCCCCATACTAGGGTAATATTCAATAAAATCAACAGAACGTAATTTTAAATGAAAGTAGACACCACTGTGCTCTCGCTTGAAATCTTTTGCTACTGATTCGGTTTTTAAAAATGTTAAATGGAACTCTCGTAAAAGAATGCGTGAAATACTCCAAGTGGAGTACCTCGATTGGCAATCCTTTTTCATCACATTAAATATTAGTTGTAATTAGCGACCTATTGTCGGTTCTCACTGCTGTATTCGTTTACATATCGAACGACTGACTATTCAGGTATTTCCTACGTTTACCTGAGGTCGAATGATACAACATCCAAATTATTTGTAGAAACAAGGAAAAGGTTTACTGAAAATATGAATACGCATTACTAGAAACAGTCGCTCAATTTGAAAGATCCCGATCTGAAAATAGAGCGTAACACGGAGTACAGGAAACTCTTATTCGGATTTTGGGAAGCATTTGCAATATTTTTGTTTTTGTTGTTGTTTAAATACATCATTTGAATGACCATAGAGCTCATACTTTCTGGAATGTAAACTATCGATAAAGAAATTCTAGTGTAGGATTACTTCTCTCCACAGGCAGGGTTACAATGCTTGGCGAGACGCGATGAAGCCCACCCAAATTTTGGCGAAACTCTGCAAAGACGCCAAAGTGGATTCTCCCATATACGCAGACGGCTTGGTCAAAGTTGGGAAGCAACTGTTCTCCGTACAATGTGACGACGTGGATTTTCAGAAATCCAAAGAAGCAGACGAACACATGGCGCTCGCTGTTTTACACAGGTGAGCAACTATACAGTGCTTCTCAAAAGTCTCCTTCCCCCCTCTTATTTTTGGAACGATTATACATAAACAACTGAAATTTGAAAACTGAATATTAAAGGTTGTAAACTTCATTACTAGTGATGATAGATGACGAAATCGTCAAAGATGACGTCACAAGGCCATTGTGACCAATAATTTTAAATGGAACCCTACGGCAAGCGACACCTCTTTTAAAAGGTATCGAAAAAACCTATTCAATGATACTAATTCTGTTTGTGTTTATGGCAGTTTTAATGGCTCATTAGTAAACATTAAAATTTAAATTCCATTCAGTATGATATTAATTACAGATTTAAGAATCAGTATCTACTTAAAGAAATTGCTCGAAGTGACCTCCATTTACTTCCTGACAGTGAAATATCCTATCTTTAAACTCTTCTCGTACGTTTGCAAATGTGTCTGCAGAAACAGCCTCACATTCTGCAACAATACGTTGTTTTAAAACGTCAATATTGTCAGGTTCAGTGGCGTAAACCTTCGATTAAAGGTACTCCCAAAAAAAAATCTAGAGGTGTGAGGTCCGGTGATCGAGCTGGCCATTCCGTTGAACCTCGTCGTCCAATCCATCTACCACGATACTCCTCATCCAAATACCGTCTTACTGCACCGTAATAGTCTGGAGGAGCACCATCCTGTTGGAATGTTATTTCCAAATTGCCGAATTCATCTGGATTATCTTCCAAAATTTCAAGGATTAACGGTTCTATTGCGTTTTGCAACAGCTCCAGATAAACCTCACCAGTTAAATTAGTATTCAAAAAAGAGGCCCAACGATGTGGTTTCCCAGGATACCTGCCCAAACATTCACCTTCTGGGGAAATTGGGTATGTGTTTCACGAAACAGGTAAGGATTTGCGTCACTCCAATACCTCCCATTCTGTGTATTTACATGTCCATTTAGATAGAAAGTACTTTCGTCACTAAAACAAATTGTTTTGACATAGTCTGGCTGTTGGTTAATTTTAGTTTCCATATTTTCACAAAATTCTAATCTTCGGTCTGGGTCGTCGTCTGAGAGTTGATGAACCATTTTTAATTTGTATGGATGAAATTTGTTTTTTTTCAACACCCTGTGTACTGTACCTACTTCGACTGACTTCACAGGTAGATGCAACGTGAGTTGTTGAAGAAGTAGGATTAACTATTACTTCTGCCAGTATATAATTTTTTTTCTCATCAGAAATTTGTGGTCTGCCAGATCGTTTCGCATCACCTGTTGTTTCAAACTTACGAAGAAGCTCCCTTAAATAAGTCCTCGAAACGGGGCGATCGGGAAACCTCTTATTAAAAATGCGTTCTGCTGCATTAATATTTTGTCCAGTTTCACCAAGAATTACGATCGCTGCTACTTTATCACCTAAAGCACGTACCATTTCGCTTCTTGAAGCACTTAAACGTTCGGCTCACAACAGTGTAACAAATTATTAAAATGTACAAAAATATTAAAAGTACCAAAAGCTGCTAAAACAGTTAAAAGTTCGATCAACAATACACAAATTATTAAATGTACAAAAACTTGGACAATTACAAAAACGTCGAATTAGGGATACTAACAAAAACGTCAGCTTATTTGACAACTATCCAGAGGCGGAGCTTGAATTTTGAATTTTAGTATTAACTGATTCAATTCATCACAGCTTTGCGTTTTTTAAAAGCGAGTTGCCAAAACTGCCATAAACACAAACAGAATTAGTATCATTGAATAGTTTTTTTCGATACCTTTTGAAAGAGGTGTCGCTTGCCGTAGGGTTCCATTTAAAATTATTGGTCACAATGGCCTTGTGACGTCATCTTTGACGATTTCGTCATCTATCATCACTAGTAGGGAAGTTTACAACCTTTAATATTCAGTTTCCAAATTTCACTTGTTTATGTATGATCGTTTCAAAAATAAGAGGGGGGGAGGGGACTTTTGAGAAGCACTGTATACGCCCAACTTGTGGATATTCTCACCGAACCAATATCCATTCAACCCCCAGGTGGCACGAGTTTCCCAAAATAGGATGCGCTCTCGTCCCGGAACACGTCGAAACCAGGCCTCTGTACAACCCCGACAAACCCGGCATCGAGCAAGGAAAACTCGAGATGTGGGTCGACATGTTCCCGATGGATATGCCCCTCCCGGGCGCCCCTATCGACGTTTCGCCCCGAAAACCGAAAAGTTACGAGCTGAGGGTGATCATCTGGAACACGGACGATGTGGTGTTGGAGGACGATGCTTTTTTCACCGGGGAGAAGATGTCCGACATCTACGTGAAAGGGTGAGTTTGCGGTATGAAGGTGTGCTTATTTCCAGTTCCGATCGGCAACTCATCCATTAAGACTCAAGAGCCATTCAAAACTTAGGACTTAACATAACAGTCAGACTCGAGATTACATTATTTAGACTTGAGACGTAAGATGTCAAAGACGTAAGACGTAAAAGACCTAAGACTTAAAAGACGTAAGACGTAAAAGGCGTGAAGCTGGATTTATAGTTTGACGGACTGTAAATGTAGACGCACTGCAAAAAGATCAACTACAGAATTCATGTACTCTTGGAAAGGGAAACATTCTCGTGGAAGCGTGAAATAGATTTTCGTCGACAAAAATGTATTGAAGACCTAGTGAATGCGATGTCTCTCTTGCGTCAATGTTACGAATGATTTCTGGTGAGTACTCTTCTTTGGAAAACATTCTTCTTTGCCTCATTCATCCTCATGAGTTCTTAATTAAGACTGGAATAGAAAATCAAATAACTATCTGAATGAAAATGCAAATTTTCAATTTCAGATTTTTTCTTTTGAGTTAAGGTCTTTTCAGAATATCTATCAGATGTAGTTCAATGTCCAGCGTGGCTTTAGCCGGGGAAGTAGTTGTTTTCTGTTAGACATTCAAAAAAAATAACTTCATTTTTATCGTGAATTTTTCAATTCACAGAAAAATATTTCTATCAATATTCAATTGAGAATGTTTCCCTTTTCAACACGAATACCCCACAAGAGGTTATCTTGACGATGGAAGATAGTGACTAAAGTTTATCTTTCAGTCGCAGATGATTCCACATCTGATTTTATGAATATCCTGTTCATATTTTCAACAAATCACGTACTCTTGTTTATAAATGGACTGGACTGGAAACGAAGAGTGTGTTTCTTGCGTCTGGCCAATCAAAAGAAAGAATTATGTGTGATGTGATGTCTGTGTGAACCATACCTTCATGTAATTCATAATTCATTGTGACACGGAAAACGAAGCATGGATAAATATTTAGAATATTATCATACAAATTCAAACCAACACAGGCTATTTATGATTCGTATAATTTATAAGGTTATGTTGAATGTCACTCATCACCTCTACCCATGCGCAAAAATTCCGTTCCGTTGATTTATAAATGTAATAATATTTTACAGTCAGTTTGTTACGTATAAAGTGCGTCTAGGTTTACAGTCCGTCTAACTCTAAATCCAGCTTAAGACGTAAAAATCGTAAGACGTAAAAGAAGTAAGACGTAAGATGTAAAAGAGGTAATATGTAAAGACGAAAGAAGTAAGACGTAAGACGTTTTTCAAAATATTTTCTCTGGCATTTGATACACTATCGCTTACGCTAGAAAGTATATTATAAACTCAATTGCAGATGGCTGAAAGGCCAAGAAGACTGCCAAAGTACCGACATTCACTATCGCTCCCTTACCGGAGAGGGTAACTTCAACTGGAGGTTTATCTACCCCTTCGATTACATGGTGGCCGAGCAGAAAATTGTGATATCGAGAAAAGAGTCTCTTTTTTCTTGGGACGAAACCGAGTGCAAAATACCGGCAAGGCTGGAACTACAAGTGTGGGACGCGGATCATTTTTCTGCAGACGACTTTCTAGGTGAGTATCAACGAATAAATGAAAGTTAATTTAGTTATACATCAAATGGCATGACGATAAGAGTATTAAACCTTATCTAGGATTACAATTACCTCAAACAAAAATAATATTTAACGACTTTCGGCAAAAACAATTATTTATTTTCAGGAGCAATAACACTGGATCTCAACAGGTTTCCGAGAGGCGCGAAATCCTCCAAACTCTGCACGCTGGATATGCTCAAAGCCGACGGATCGGTCCCCATGGTGAACATTTTCAAGCAGAAGAGGGTGAAAGGCTGGTGGCCGTTTTTCGTGAAAAAGGACAACGAGGAGATGGAACTGACGGGAAAAGTGGAAGCGGAAATCCACCTGTTGGGCAAAGAGGAAGCGGAAAAGGTGCCCGCGGGGTACGGGCGGAACGAACCGGATCCGTTAGATAAACCAAAGTAAGAAAAAGTGTACTTCATAAATGCAGGATGATATAAGGAAGCTCAATGCTGTTGGAAAGGGAAACAATCTCAGTTGAATATTGAATAGAAATATTTTTCTGAAAATTGAAAAATCCACGATAAAAATTAAGTATTGTTTTATGAATATCTAACAGAAAACAACTGCTTTCTCAGCTTAAGCCACGCTAGACAATGAACTACATCTGATGGAAGAATACTTGAAACATAAGATTCAAGGCGCAAGACCTGGCACATAAGACTTAAGACTCGCGACTCATGACATATGACTCAAGATGTATGACTTAAGATGCAAGGCTTCAGACTTAGACTTAATACTAAAGACATAGGCCTTAAGACTCAAGATTTCAGACTCTTAAGTCTTAACTCAAAAGACTCGATAAACTCGAAATACTCAACTTAGACATAAGACTTGAGACTTAAGGCGTAAGACTCAAGGACGTAAGACTTGGTTCATAAAAACTTGAAGATTTCATGAATTCTGAAAGGAGTTAGTAAATTGTTTGGCAGTAATCAGTCTGAACTCAACTTTTTTTTACAGCCGACCAGACTCTTCGTTCATGTGGTTCATGAATCCCTTGAAATCCATCAGATACATCATATGGCACAACTACAAGTGGACCATCTTGAAACTCTTCATCATCATCGGACTAGCAATAATTATCCTGTTATTCTTCTACTCCATACCAGGTTATACCGTCAAAAAAATGATCGGAGCTTGAATTTTACACTTCTAGTATGTGTTACCGGGGCAGCACAAATTTTACTAACATTTGATGACAGCCTTTCCTTGCAAAACTAAAGACTTTAATTTTAGTTGACATAATGAATAATTCGAATGAAACATACTATTCATTTTATTTGAATGTACAAAATTATAAATGCAGATCCGCGGTCACATTTGTGTTTCTTCCTTTTCGAATTTGATTAATTTCATCATCCTTAGAGCTAGAGCTCTCTAACAATGGATTTTTATAGCATGAAGCTGATTTGTCACGATGTACGCAATACTCAATTCACAAATAATTGTAGTATACTGAAAGAAACTTTTTGTCTATGTTAAAAAAACGTTCTTCTACCCTTTTTTATTGAAAGTGATTTTGATACCAGTATAGATTTGTCTGTACAAGAAATATTAAATGATCCGTAATATTGGTCTCATGTATGTTTTCTGTTATAATTGATTATTATTTTGTAATAATTGTTACAAATACACTACGCTACTGTCTTTTCGACAAAGGTTGCAGAAGGTGCCGGAAGATGGCTGTAGAGATCTCAAGACCTGATAGCGACATAACTTTAATCTTGATGAAGAATAAATCTCCACATAGTGTAGTTTTTCAATGGATAAAAAAACTTTTTAACAAAAAATTAAACCGACGAAAAAAAAACGAAAATCAAAAAATAAAATGAACCTTTTTAGTCTTGATAACTAAGCTTCTAAACTGATGTAAGTAACTAATTTTGAGTCGAGCAGTAGATATGCTACAGGGGTTCTAGCGCAGTAGTAGGTGTGCAGAACCTGCAGGGTTTTGGAGGATGCGCTAGGTTCTGAGGACCGCCACTGGTTTTGGGGACCGCCACAGGGTTGGTATCGTCACTGAGTTTAGCGGTGAGGAGGATGGCGGCCATGGCTGACCGTTGTGATCAATGACAGACAACTCCCAGATTTTTTCTCTGTCCTCTTAACCTACAACCACCATTTTCTTAGACCCCTCCTACAAGAACCAGGTTACATTGTTTCTTGTTGATGACGAGGAGAGGTTAGGATGTACGTGTTGAATGGGGATTTTTACCGGCTGTATTTTGTGCCAAATTTTGCTGAAAATGAGCGATTTAGCGTTCGTAGTTTGAAAGGAGGCATCGTGAATGATTTTTGGGCGAGAAAACAGTGCTTGAAAATTAACATAAAAGGGGCCCTAACTCCGAAACGGTATGAGACCGCCGCGTTTTTCTATTGATACATTTAGCGTAAAGAGTGAGCACTGATTGTTAGTCAGTTCTTGTTTATAACTATGTTCGTTTATTGAGATTTACTCTATGAACAATTGAACTGTTTCAATCTAATTTGGAAACTGATTTGGCATTGATAATTCTTCGGAAAGAACAATTAAGTGGTTGTGGCGATTTTGTTAATTCAAAACTCTGTATTTTGAAGTTGAACTTGCGGTGAAATAACATAACAAATAGAATGTTTGCAAGTTCCTACGACTCCCGCTTTACAGGTACATGAAGTCACAATCACGTTCCGCTTGTTATTTACTTGCAAAACATAAAACTGAAAATTACTTCAAATCGTAGTTTATTTTTGACATATAATCTACTCTATTTTCGCATTTTTTACAAATAAAGAAGAATACATTCCAACACAAATCGTTTACAAGGAAACAAATATCACTTTTATTAAAATGACATCGGGGGTTTGGTAACGTTCACTTTGGCCTCGATCGCAGAAAAGTTTTCATTTGGACTTTGCCTTTCTAAAACATTGTATACATGGTTACTCTCGAACAGTTTAGCACCTTGTACGGAAATCTCATTATGAATTTTTCTAACATTACCTTATTCCAACCACGTTATTTTCTTAAAGGTGTCAAGAAATTTTGCGACATTTCACCGCTGTGGTGGCGCTGCAATCTAGACGCAAGTCCGTGTTAGTAAGCCAGCCGATAATGTACAGAATGAACACTGGAGCAAACACTAAATTTAGCGGAGAATTTGAATCAAATTGTAAAAGTTCATTGTATTTTGTAGAGTTTAAATAAAAGACAGTCTGGTGTTTTCATAGCCACGAAAACCAGATTTGTAGATATTCAACTTGGAACAACTTAATTTGGTAAATTTCTTTCTGTTATTTTTCCTTAAATGTGTGGTTCATTGTGACAAACGCAATTCAACAATATTCTATAAGATTCCATTGATTTTTCTTAATTTTTGAGGCATTACATCATTTTATTTTCAGATATCTGTATAATTTGTGTATGATTCATTCGATTCGCTTTGTTGTTGACAGCTAACGTGTGGGCATAATTCAATAATGTGATATTCTTGAAGCGATAATTTCTTCTCGTTGGAAGTAAATGACAATCTTTTGCACAATCCCTACTGAATGTTAGTAAAATTGAATCTAGGATTAGGCAAAACATGTTTCACTTTTCACAGTTGAATGTTGTAATTGCAGTTAGCAATCTTGTGATGCAATTTTGTTATTAATTATATTTTGAAGGTTCTGAATAAGTTACAGAAGTGATTTTGATATTTCAATCGGGTTTATGAAGCAATGATATAAAAAATTAATGAGTGTTTGGGTATTTGATGGACATTATACACTGCGAGCACCCCCCCCCCCCATTCCAATCTCCCCTACACCTCCTCCATTCCAGAAACGTTTTAGTTGCAAAAGGTTTTATTTAAATTCAATATTTTTCAGTTCAAGAGTTTGCACCTTTTCAAAAATAACTGGGTAAAATGTGGTGTAAAAAACAGTATTGTTAAAAAAAATTAATGTATATTAAAATGTATAACATTTTGAGACTAATTACATAGTAATTTAAAAATATTTTGCATAAAATCAAGTACAATATATAAAAGATAGGTATGAAAAAAATGTCCCACATGAAAATTGGCTGATCTTTTTTTCATCACACCTACCAAAAATTATACATAGTATCACAGTGGCAATGAATGTATATTTTACAAACAATCTCTAGTCGGGAATTTATGAATAATAAAAAAGTTCCAAAACACTTCTTGGTTTTTTTCAACTAGTTCCAATTTCCTCAAATTGTACAAATCAGTACATCTGACACATTTAACACTTCATTTTGAAACCACGCGAAGTTCCAACTCAATTTCTCTTCTCAACTCCAAATAGTACTGGACAGGATTCGTGACAGTAACATCTTTTTCCACTTCTTTTCCGGTCATCGTTTTAAATACTATGTTGCGAAAAAGTTTACAAGAGACGCCAGGGTTCTCGTTTCTCTCATACATCATAACCTCTACTTCATCCAAGTTATTGGGCAAGGCGTTTTTCAAAACGGATCTCAGATTTTCATCGTCGAAGTGTTTGAAGGGGCAACCCCCCTCTTCTGTGGGCCCCAAACTTTTTTCCTAGAAGAAGTCGTGAAATGAGAAGAAAATGAACATTTCGGGAATTTGTTTACCTGTAGATATCTGCACGATCGAGACTGATAGTTTTTCCGAGACCCTTCCAGCCCGTATAAATGTCTTATGCCATAAATGTATCTTTTCTCGTTTTTTTGCCAGTTGTGCGTACATTTGGAACAAGATGCATGATCTTTGGTGTAAGCCATTTCCCAAAACTTCAAGGAATCTGCTAAGGACACTCCGATTCCTTTCATATAGAGACTGAAGTCAAACCTGAGAATAAGCAGAATTAAGAAGCAATAGAGAATTGATGGTCTTCTACCTTTCGTTGTGAGAAAGTCTGTTGGTTTTTTCCAGTGTTTTGTATAAGCTGAGCATACACAAAGGGAACATCCCCATCTCCTCCCTGATCTTTGAAATATCAAAATGTTTACTGTGTCTAGAAACTTTCGAGTTATGAGAGCTGAATTCCTTGAGGATATACTTTATCCTGCGGTCGGTCAAAGCTTTGTCAACGCCTCGACTGTATTTCATTTCTTTTAAAGCAGTCGTTATGTATGTTTGGAAAAGGGATAATAGCATTTGTTTCCAAAGTCCACAAGTAAACTCGGCATACCCGTGGTTGAGATCCACTGTCCTATTTGCAACCAAGGAGAAACAATGATGAAATGGGACTGAAAAACAGTTGTAGATTGAACTATGGAATAATACAAAAAGTATTACTTTCCTTCAACAATCTTATTATTAATCTCACTATCAAATCTGATATAAACATCAAACATAATAAACTACCCAGTGATCCCAAAAAAAAAATACATGTAATTGAAACATTGATAAAGAATAAGTACAGGTTGAATAAAATAATTTATTTCAACTTATGTTTCCTTACCTTTCAAGATATTTTTGTTACAAGTGTGGTCGTGATAAGTGCCAAAAACATGTCTTAGGTATCCTTTTCTCAACATAGACGAGGAAAGGTCAATGAAAACTACAAAAAGCTCCCTCAGGGAATCAGAATTACTCTCCTTCAAGTTGTCTATTGCGTGTTTCATCAATCTTTTCAAAAATTGCTTAACGTCTTGGATATCATATGAATTCAGTCGTATTTCAAGTAGTTTTAGTTCATTTTGGATGAATTGACTACGAAAATTCGGGTTGCAGTAAGCTAAGAGCCTCAATAAAAAATGACCTGTCCTGTCTAGAGCACTGTCCTCCACCAAAAATTCGAAATCATATGGAAAATATTTTGGATTATCATTTGTAATAGTATCATAGCAAATGAGTCTTTGCTTCGCACTTTCTTCCAACTGATGTAAATTCAAAAAGCCCCTTGGTTGTTTCAAATAGAAAGTCATCTGACTTTACTTTTATAAAAATTAAATGTTTAGAAGAAAATCCTAACCTAAACTCGAATCTGGGGTTAGATTTATACTTTCTTCCTCTGCATTTTTTTGGGCCTTGCTTCCTATTGGTGCACTTATCCAGCTCTTACGTAATCTCTTAAATTATCGACGCTTCGTCCTTTGAACACAACAATCTTGCTTGAAGCAATCCTGTATTCATATTGTTTTTTAATTCACTCACATTGATAACTGCGACCTGACAGTAGTCCAGTCACCAGTCTCCATTGCTGTGTAATTACACGATTTCCGTGTAATTTGATCCCATGCCGTGTAGCTTCCATGTAAGACAGTGTATTCACGAGATTATATACCTCGAAATGAATTCAGCTGATCAAATGCATTTATCTAACCAATCAAATCCCAATATCAGCGAATATATACCATATATCTGCAAAGATACACGCTACTCGCTATGAAACAAGTCGGCCTTTATCCTTGTTTATACCAAACCTATCAAAATAATTCAGTCTCTGTCCGATGACGTCCAAGTCACTGTCAAATTAAAAAAATTATATTAATATTTCCAATTTTAGATTCGCTACTTGTGGCAACAGTGTCATTTGGTATTTGTGTGTATAGGCCTTTCAGGCGCATCCACCATGTTAAAAAAGCGGGTATTATGAAAATTTAGGACACTTTTAGTAAATATGGCTAGACAACACGGATTATTACCCTCATTATCAGTACAATTAAATCAAAAATGAAGATCAATAATCGAAAAATACAAATTGTTAATACTAAAGCTAAACAGATCTTTGGTACTTTTACCTGTAAAAAACATTCAATATTTGAGGTTACAGCACAAACTATTTTATTAACAATTGAATGGATAAAAAACTGATTGTGGATTAATTATTGTAACGTTTTTTTTTTCTCAATCAAAACCTTGCTTGCTTGTTCTTTATGGTTTATCCAAAATACTGGATAATATACCAGTAAACGGGGGCTATACCCACAAATTCGACCCCCCTTCAGTGGGCAAACGGGATTGTCTCACTCGAAATGATACCACGAATGCCCAAAACTTTCACAACAATAATTAATAACTTTGCGATGCACGTGGAACGGCTGTACAAAAACTAACATTAACCTGACTTTCTGCCCGCGTGGTAGATGTCCATCTCCCACGAGACCAAAAAGTCGAATCAAATCAAAACCTTCATATTCACTGGTTATACACGTATAAAGTGTCCGAAAAACATGGCGGGAGTTGAGGCATGCGTACAAAAAAATGTTTTCGTCCATGTTGCCAACATAGTGAAACCGGTTTCTCTTCAATTGCCCTGATTTTTGTCAAATTTCGTGTGAAAATTAAAAATATATACACTGCTTATATCAAATTAGTTTTGCTCCTTTTTTTCATGAAAAATCACTAGATAGGAGTCAGTTTATTTTTGTTTGTGATATTGTTTATCAAAAATCCCCAGAAATCAAACATGACCATCAAAATTCTCTAGAAAATTGATTGTGTCTATAAAATATTTATTTAGGGCCGCATTACCAAAGCAACGAATTACAATCATTGTTCTCAGTTTTTGTATGCGGTTTCACAGAAATTTCTATAATTGAAGAGGCAGAGGTTTTTCATAAAAAATCTAGGTTGGCAACTTGGACGAAAGTGTCCCATTCTGAAGTTTCACATTGGCATCACTGCCAGTCTGTCAATTTCAAAAGGTTCAACGGTTACAATCGTTTGCTTCGAGTTCCAGTAATGGCTTGTTTGTGTTCTTAACAATTTTCTCAATTTCTCAGTTAGTGTTAGTACATTGTATATAATTCATATAATAACCATGGAACATTCCAAGGAACCCATTACAGTACGCATTGCTAGAATTAATTCCGAAATCATCGGCCAATCTGCAAAACACAATGAAAATACCTTGCTTGCCAGAGAAACGCTCTTGGACCTCCTTCAAGCTTTATACGAAGAATGTTGCTCGGAAAATTTGCAGAAATACGATGCAAATATCGCCCAATTTGTCGAAAAATACAGAGATTCCGTCAAAGAAATCAAACAGCTACGAGTCAACATAACAGACTTTGAAATAAAAAACGTTATCGGAAGGGGTCATTTCGGAGAAGTGCATCTAGTCAAAGAGATACAAACTGGTGATATTTATGCCATGAAAACGGTCAGAAAATTCGATAATGACCTGAATAGAATGTCGTTCGAGGTGGAACGAAACATTATGGCGTTCTCGAACTCCCAGTGGTTAACGTCGTTGCAGTATACATTTCAAGACAGTTCATATTTATTTTTCGTTATGGAATATCATCCTGGAGGTGATCTTCTTGGTCTTTTGTATAGGCAGGGGGGGACTCTGCCTGAAAGCGCAGCAACCTTCTTCATTTCCGAGCTGGTAAGAAATTCCATACAATGATTCTTACCCATATATTAACCCTTTGTACCTCACACATGAGAGTTTTTGCAGTGGCCGACAAATATATTCGTCACTATGAAAAATGCCACTTTTCAATAAAAAAACGCACAATAAGCCCAAAAGAAGAAAAAGTATCATTCAACATTTATTTGTTCAATAAACAAAGTCTATATAATATAAAACTTTTTAACAAAAAATTAACCAAAAAAAAGTCTAAATAAATTGAGCTCCTAAACTAATGTAAGTAACTGATTTTGAGTCGGCGCCAAACAAACAATTATCGAAGATCATTATCTATGAAAGAAGTCATCAAAACGCAGCCGTGCATCTCGCTGCCATCATTTTACGCTTCACCTAATTCAATTGCTAGTTTGTTTGGCGCCGACTCAAAATCAGTTACTTACATTAGTTTAGGATCTCAATTATCATTTAGACTAAGAAGGTTTATTTTATTTTTTGCTTTTCAGTTGATTTTTTCGTCGGTTGAATTTTTTGTTAAAAAGTTTTATTTTTCAATTTTGTGGCTAAAATCTACCAATTACTACCTACTTGTTTTTTGATTACTTCCAAAATACTTACCCACCTTACTTCAACTATTACCAGTTAAATAATATGATTATCTACTTTTACTATTTGTTGTAATATAAATTATTTTCGTTGTTCTGGTTAGTTTATTTCATTACTTTGTATATCATTCCATCCTCTCATAAAATATACTGATTTTGACGGAACAAGAATAATGTCAGTAGCGATCTGTCATTGTCAACTACGTATGTGTGTGCCAATGTTAACTAGTGAAAAATCAATTATCCCCTATTTTTCTACCCGTAAGGGTGGCTAATCCCTTTAAAAAACCCTTAAAAAAGAATCATCCAAACGAAGAACCCGTACAAATTGCCTGATAGAATCGGTTAACGGACCAGAATTCAGAGGGTGAGTGATCAATATCCTTCATTTCGCTACCCTTAGGTGTGGATTTCATCTTTTAAATTCAAATGGGACCAAAGTCGAAGTACACCCTATCCACTGAAAAAAGAATTATCAGAATCGGACGCCTCAGTAAAAAGTTATGCGTGATCATACATAAAAAAATATGATGGAAAAACGTAAAATATACGGGTTGAATAGAGAACCTCCTCCTTTTTGGTTTCGTCAGTTAAAAATTGAATTTTGATTCTTTCTAAGTGCAAACATGAGACCTGCTGGACCGATTTGGCTATTTTTTTGTGATGTTCTCAATAGCCCATAGATGGTTGATACGAAAAAAAATAGGAATTTGCCCGAAATTGTAAAATTTTTGTATATAAGAAATTTGGCGAAGAAAAAGACTATCGAGTCGATTGATTTGTTGAAAATATAAACAGGATGTTCATAAAATCATCTGGGACTGAAAGATAAACTTTAGTCACCTTCCATCGTCGAGATAACCTCTTGTGGGGTATTCATGTTGAAAAGGGAAACATTCTCAATTGAATAGAAATATTTTTCTGTGAATTGATAAATTCACGATAAAAATGAAGTTATTTTTTGTGAATGTCCAACAGAAAACAACTACTTTCCCGGCTAGTTGTTTTCTGTTAGACATTCACAAAAAATAACTTCATTTTTATCGTGGATTTTTCAATTCACAGAAAAATCTTTCTATTCAATTGAGAATGTTTACCTTTTCAACTTTCAAGCCATTTATCACCCAAAAGGAAATAACTCAGTGGTTAGACTGTTGTCTACCAGGCAGAAAGTCCCAGAAACAAATCCCGGTCGGGTAACATTTATTTTTATTTTACTAGCTGACCCGACAGACGTCTTGTTTACATTTTTATTCTCCCTAATTTTTTTCCTGAAAACTATTGTTCGCGCAGAATTTCATGTTTCCTTGGTTTTTTTGTGTTGTTCGGTTCTGTTTTGTCTTTTTGCCACATCCTGTTTTCCCTTTATCCTGCTTTTTCATTATCCTGTTACCGAGTTATCCCGGTTTTCCGTTATCCTGTTATCGTTTTCTCCTGTTATCCCATTTTCCGTTAACCCATTTATTCGTTTGTTTTCCCAACAAAAATTAGCCAAATCGGTCCAGCCTTTTCTAAAAATCCTTTCTTTCCCTAAAAAACTTATTCTGAGTATTACGAACCTTCAAAAAAACAATTAGCCAAATTGATCCAGCCATTCAATCAATCAATCAATCAATTTATTAGTTAAAAAAGTGTTCAATTACAACACAGGAACCTACATTGTAACATACTAACTTAGGTAACACGTCAGATGAGCTTAAAAAAGACAGACACCAATCTACATAACATTAAAACTAGGCTGTCAGAAGCAAAAAGCAGTATTTGTACACAGAAAAATAGTATTTGTAAACGGAACAGTATGCAAAGTTACAATTAATAACACACACTATATTTAACAAGACATGTTAAAAGCAACTATTTTTAAAACAATCGGTGAGAAAATTTCATTTCTGTAGAAATTATTTTTATAATTGATTTGTTGAAAATATGAACAGGATGTTCATAAAATCAGATGTGGAATCATCTGCGACTGAAAGATAAACTTTAGTCACTATCTTCCATCGTCAAGATAACCTCTTGTGGGGTATTCATGTTGAAAAAAGAAACATTCTCAATTGAATATTGATAGAAAGATTTTTCTGTGAATTGAAAAATCGACGATTAAAATGAAGTTATTTTTTGTGAATGTCTAACAGAAAACAACTACTTCCCCGGCTAGAGCCACGCTGGACATTGAACTACATCTGATAGATATTCTGAAAAGACCTTAACTCAAAAGAAAAAATCTGAAATTGAAAATTTGCATTTTCATTCAGATAGTTATTTATTTTCGGCACAACTTTGCATTTTCATTCAGATAGTTATTTATTTTCGGCACAACTTTGCACAAAATATTGTCGTTTTTATCGAAAAAAATCCTCCTTCTTACACAGTTGCAAATGAATTTCTTTGACAGATGACATTTAATAACTTTTTTAATTTTTCATGTTGGTAATAAATTGAGAATGTTTCTTTTTTCAATATTTTTATAATATTTAAAAAATGACCGGCATTTGTTCCTGTGACCTTCTGCTTGGTAGGCGACAGTGGAACCACTGAGCTATTTGCTTGTTTGGTAATAAATGACTCAATAGTCTTTTTCTCCTCCAAATTTCTGATATAACCGAATTTTCCGGGCAACTTTTCCATTTTTCTTTCCGTATCAACCATCCTCAGGCTATTACGAACATTTCGAGATTTATTTTTATTAAATACCTAGATAAACATAAATTTCCTTTTTTTACATTACCATTATTACATAACCAAGTACTTATATTTGAAAGATCGGTATTGAGATTGTTCTCTATGTCATCAGCTGTTCCCTAGTAATATACCATTGTGTCATCTGCAAAAAGTTTTATTTTTCATTTCTCTATTTGTGTAGCTATGTCATTAACACTTTAAGTGCTGACGGCGTCTTTCAACGTCATTCGATACTTAAGTGGGGTGCGCATGACGTCTTTTGACGCCGTCGGTATAGTCACGTTCTATACTTCAGTACGTTGTTAGCCTGCGAGCAGAGCTGTTGCGCGGACGTCAGCTTGTAATATAAGTGTGAAATAAACGTCAAATTTAGTTAGTTTGATTTGGCAATGGATCATAAGCTGGCGGGGCTTTCGAGCGCCAAAAGGCCTCAAAAGTGTAAAAATACGTGGAAAAATGAAGTACCGTTGACAGATGTAAATTTACCGTGTTGATCTGCATGACGCCATCAGCCTTTCGCAAAGAGTTTCATTGCAGGAGGCTGACGACGTCTTTCAACGTCATGGCACATATCACTTTATTTCTGTATTTTTTTCAAAATAAATATTTTTTACATATCAATAATGTTCTTATTATTCATTATTTCAAAAAAAAACACTGTCAGCTTCCGGGTGTCTGTTACCATATAATGTCAGCACTTAAAGTGTTAATGAAGAGAATGAATGACATTGGACCAAGAATTGAACCCCGTGGCACTCCATTTTTTATTTAGAGTATTTCTGAGAATCGATTATTATATTTTATGACTTGTTCCCTACCATTCATGAAACTACTGAACCATTTCAGTAAATTACCAGTGATACCATATTTCTCTAATTTCTGTAATAGTAGCTCCACTTTGATAGTTTCAATTAGTTTAATTAGAATTTTGTTGTTGTTTGTATCAGTAATTGTTCTTTGACTACTAGTTCCAATAGTTTTTCATATACTGGCAATGTATTGATTGGTTACTAATTTTTTGAAAGGGATTGATTATAGATATTTCCAGTCATTTGGAAATATTCTTCACTCCTGATTAATTGATAATATTTAAAAACCGTTACCAGCTACCTATATAGCTAGTTCATGTCCAAGTTTATTCCATTTGGGGTCAGCAATTGATAACTGCCCTAATCCACATTTCTACAGGTTTTAGCTTTGGAAGATCTTCACAACATGGGCTACGTTCATCGAGACATTAAACCTGACAACATTCTTCTAGATCGTTGTGGCCACTTGAAGTTGGCAGATTTCGGTTCAGCAGCCAAGTTGAACGAAAATGGATTGGTCAGTGTTGGTCCCCCTGTGGGTACTCCTGATTACGTAGCTCCAGAAGTTCTGCAGTGTTTGGATAATAAGAGTGAATCGAATACAGGATATGGGGTGAGTTTGAATTTGCAGAATTTGGGATAATCGATAGCTCACAATGAATTATTCCTTCAGGGGACTCATACATAGATTCCTCAGGAGGCTGTAAAACTCTTGAAAGACTGCAAAATTTATTCGCTAGCTTCAATATAAAAATACATATTGACAAGCCTACTGGCGTAACATATTTATCCTCTACTATGATTGACTATGTTTGTTCAAACTTTGCTGAAGATAAGTCAACTTCGACAGTTATTCCTGCAGGCCTATCATGAAGCAGTCCATTTTAAATTCTCGCTCGATAGAAAAAGAGCAGATTATACATTTTGAGAAAGTAGAATATTCAGTGAAAATAATTATCACAAATTCAACCTATTATGTGATCCTGTTACATGTTTTGCTTTATCCCTACAAAACAAATATATAACTTATATATTTTAGTTTTCTGTGACAAATGTGCAACTATCTATCTGTGTTGTGAATTCTCTGGCAGTATTTTTTTTTCATGGGCGTTTTTCTAGGTTTCCTGTGATTACTGGTCACTAGGTGTCCTTGCATACGAACTCGTAACCGGAAACACTCCATTCGCAGGACAGAACTCCACATCAGTCTATTCGAAAATAATGAACCATAATACCTCCTTGAAATTCCCTCCTGACATAATACTCAGTCAGGCCTACGTCAACTTCGTAAAGTCCTTAATAACAGATGAAAAATCTAGACTGAACCCCAAACTAATCAGAAGGCACATCCTCTTCAAAAACACCCATTTTGATGGCTTGCGGGACCAAGTGCCTCCCTTTGTTCCGAAGATCGCTTCTATCGAAGACACTAGTAACTTCAGTGATATCCCAAGCAAGAAGAAAATTCCCAGTATCGAATCGTTCAAGAAGCGAATGCAGTTCTCTGGCCGAAATTTGCCCTTTGTCGGGTTTACTTTCACGCACGATCCAGAATGTTATGCAGTACCTTTCGAGAGAAAAGTACTAGCCAAAGACGAGATGGTGGAGAGCCTCAAAAGCGAGGTGAAAAGTTTAAGAACGAAGCTGGTGAAAAACGAGGAATTCGACAAGGAGAGGGAGGTTTTGGAAACGAAGTTGGAGGAGAGGACTAGGAAGTTGCAGAGCGTCGAGAGTTTGAGAGACAGACTGGAGAGGGATCTCGCGGGGAGTATCGCAGAGTGTGGGGCATTGAAAAGAACGTTGGAGCTAGAGCGGAAAGATCGATCTGAACTTGAGAAGAAAGCTCTGGATCTTATAAAATCGGCAAAGTTGAAGTGGGAAACTGCAGAAAAAAACAAAACCGAAGCTCTAATGTTGGAGATCAACCAACAGAAAGAGAAAATAACCCAGCTGACGGCCACGAACAATATGCTTTCAGAACAAGTTCAACACGCTCTACAAATGGAAGGAAAACATAAAGAATCTTTGGAGAAAGTGCAGATTCTAAACAGAAAGAGCGTCATAGGCCTCGAATCCCGCCTAGAAAAAGTCACAAGTGAAAGGCTCGACACCATTTCTGAACTACAAAAGAAGCTAACCGAGGAAACCCGCCAGAAGAACCTTACCGAAAATAAACTCTCTCAAATGAAAATCAAAGAAACGCTCCTGACCAAGAAGCTGGCCCAGTGCGAGAAAGACTTCGACAGCTGGAAGACGAAGATAGAAGAAGCGGAAGCCATCATAAAACAGCTCAGCGAGCAAGTGACCGTTCTGGAAAACGACGTGGAGAAAATCGACCAGTACAAAGAAGAAATCTCCGCCCTACAAGAGAAAGTGGACAAGAGCACAAAACCGTCAAAGAGTCGAGAACCGCAACACGCTCCTGCAGATGGAGATAAGGTATTAGAGGGACACAAGAAAGAAATGGAGGAAATGAAAAAGACGATAGCAAGCATGCAAAATGACAGGAAAGTCGCAGAGTTGGAGAGTCAGTTGTTTGGTGAGAGGGAGAAGTGTCAGGGTTTGGCAAAACAGTTGGAGGTGAGTTTGATTTCGTTTTTCAGGAGTTAGCCCCCATTGTTGATCCTTGTGGCATCCCTCGTACATTTGCTTGATGAAATATCTTGAGTTTATCTATCAAGTCCTACAAATTTCCACAATGCTTACTCCTTGGTATAAATAAGTCAAAGTATGTGAATCGCAGAATATCAACTGTGAAAAGATCTGGCCCCATTGGTATTCACACACTTTATGTTTCTTTTCAATTCCAACACATTTTTGACGATTTTCTGAAAAATTTTCATCACAATTAATAATAATAAACATTATTTATTGGTAATTACCAGAAGGCCACCAACCGAGTTCCTTCAGTGAACAATAATTTTACATAAATATGTGTTAAACAATAGTACATGTAAGAATGTGCATTTGTAATAGGTACACGAATAAAAAAACGAAAAATAAATAATGATAATAATAAATAATAAATTTTTATTATCCTGTAAGACAATCAAAAGGTACATTGTGTAGGACTAGTCATAAAAAGGCTTAAAAATAGAACTTAAAATAAATAGACAGTTTACTAAGAGTAGCACATTCATTATTTTATTATTCTATCATTTCCTGAAGGGAGTAATAATTATTTTCCAGAAGGCAGGACTTAAGTGTAATTTTGAAGCTGTGGATAGTACTAGAGTTTTTCACTTCAAGGGGGAGCAAATTGAGTAATCTGAGCCCTATTACATTTGGGGAATTAAAACATTCTCTGATATTATTTCCCATATTGTCTTTTCTGGATATTTGTATTTTGACTGATGCCCTTCTGGTCGTTCCTTGCAGAGTTCGTTGAGAATATTTCGGTTAGATTCTTTCTCGGAGCATCTTTGTGGGAGATCAGCAAGTCTGTCTTGGTTCAACTCCAGTTACTTCATATGAGAGAATTTTGAAGGGTTTGTGGAGAGAGCATGTGGCTCAGTGGCACCAGCGTCGGTCTTGTGTCAACTGTTTCCACCTGGCGCGGGTTCGATTCCCGCAGCTGGTGAAAAATTTTTTCAAGGTCCCAAGAGTGGTTTCGGATCCCACTATAAAAGGTAAGGTCCCCGTGATCTTAACTCGTACAAGTTTTCATTAACTTATGAGGGTTGGTCAAACAACTAAGAAAGCGGTTAAAAACAATTTTACAATTTTTTTTTTACAATTCTCATTTCAAACTCATTAAAATTATTTTCTACTTTTTAGTTTAATTTTCTATTAAAGCGTGTTCTTTAGTTTTTAAACTATCATTCATTGATTTTTTTTTTGAGTCAACATTATAGGATGAAAAAAAGGACTGCTATTTTAGAAGCTTTTATTTAGTTTTACCTGCCCCGTACAAGTTAAATTTGACCGACTTCCAGTTGTCCGATTAACGTGAAATTTGGCAGGTGTTCATAGTTCCCGTGACAATGCATTATGGAATTTTTGTTAGAGAAAAAAACGAAATGGCGGCTCCAAGATGGCGGACGAGATTTGTTTTTATGGTCCGATTCGATTCAAAATTGTTATTTGGTCAAAGATTATTTTTTGTCAGAATTCATAAAATCAAAATGGCGGCTCCAAGATGGCGGACAATCTCTGTGATTATGGTCCGATTCTATTCAAAATTGCTAATTGGGGGTTTTTAAGGTTGAGAATTATGAATTTTTGTCAAAATTCGTAAATTTAAGATGGCGGCTCCAAAATGGAGGACGAGTTTTGTGATTATGGACCGTTTCTATTCAAAATTGGTGTGTTGGGGTATTTGGGGTTGCAGATTATGAATTTAGTTGAAGATTATTGATTTTTACAAGCTTTTATTTAGGTTCACCTGTCTCGCTGTCTGTCTGTAGGTAATCAAATCTTACAAGTTAAATTTGACCCACTTCTAGTTGTCCGACATTTGGCAGGTGTTCATAATTCCCGTAACAATGCGTTATGGAATTTTTGTTGGGGACAAAAACGAAATGGCGGCTCCAAGATGGCGGACGAGATTTGTGATTATGGTCCGATTCGATTCAAAATTGCTATTTGGGGCTTTTCAAGGTCGAAGATTACGAAATTTTTGTCAAAATTCATAAAATTAAAATGGCGGCTCCAAGATGGCAGACGATCTGTGATTATGATTCGATTCATAATTGGTATGTAGGGGTTTTTGTGGTCGGAGATCATGTTTTTTTGTCAAAATCCACGAATTTAAAATGGCGGCTCCAAGATGGCGATGAGTTTTGTGATTATACCTCGATTCCAATAAAAATTGGGTGTGGGTGTTTTTGGGGTTCGAGATCATGTTTTTTTTGTCAAAATCCACGAATTCAAGATGGCAGCTCCAAAATGGCGATGAGTTTTGTGATTATAGCCCGATTCCAATGAAAATTGGTGTGTGGGAGTATTTAGGGGCGGACATCGTGATGTTTTTGTTAAAATTCATGAATTCAAGATGGCAACGTGTTCTGTTATTATGGCCAGATTTCATTCAAAATAGGTATGTGGATTTTTTTGGGGTGAGAGATTATCAGTTTTTGTCAGAATTCAAGATGACGGATTTCATGAATGACTAAAAAGAATTGAATGAATCTGCTACCCACAGAATAAACTAGGTCAAACAATTGAAGAAATTATTTTTTACTTTTTAGTGCATTTGTATAAAACCTTGTGTTATTTTTTTTTAATAATTTTTTGTTCACATTCTAATTGTTACATTGTTGTTTTTTCTTGAAAATCAACAAAAAATGCAATCTAAAACTTTTACTCTTTCCAGAATTCTCTTATCGAATCACCCAAATATTCGTAAACTTGATTTATGTGTTTACTATCATGCACTGTGTATATTTCTTTACTATCAATTTTTTATATTAGGACTTCCTACTTCAAATAAAGATTTTATTTCAAATGAGTGGCCTCATTACTGATCCTTGTGGTATTCCATGTTTACTTTTTGAACTTACCTGGACAAAATGGAATATATTATCTCAGATTCTTTCTCAAAATGGGAAAAGTGAATCTCTGAATATTTTTTTAGGAATCCAAAAATATCATGACCGAAAACCAGGAACTCAAAGAGCTCCGCACCAAACACTGGCGCATCGAAAAAGAACTGGGCAACGCCAAAATCGACAAGCGTATCCTGGAAAGGGAACTCAAAGAATCGCAGCACGAGATGAAACAGTTGAAAGATAAAGTCTCCACCTTGGAAAAAACCTTGACGACTCGAAATCCCCCATCAATCGGCCATCGTGGAGTTGAGCAACATGAACGAGACGCTCACTCTGGAGCTCATGCAGCTCAAGGACAGTTGCAAGAACTTGCTGGAAAAAGTGGACAGTGACAAATTGACGATCGACGAGTTGAAAGGCCTTGTCAGGGCAAAGGACGATCGTCTAGCCAAATTCAGCCTCGAAGTAGCCGCCGCGAGGAATGAAAAATGCAGCATGGAAAAGGAAGCGAAGAAATGTGAGAAAGAAAGTTTAAAACTCTGTGAGGTGTTGGAGAACTTGCAGAAGGAGAAGAGCGAAGTTCGTGACGAGCTGCATAAAACAAAGCGAGAGTTGCACGATAAGAATCTGGTGAGTTCAATTATATTTATTTATATTCACAATTATTATTGAAAAAAATTCTTCATGATCTTGTAAGCTCTCGAATTATTATGGATTGAATTGTTATGTTATTTTAGTCTCATTGTTAATTCTTTACTTTAAAATCGAAAACTCCAAATACAGATTTTGGATCGAACTGAATCATAAATGACAAATTCGGTCCACCATATTGTTGCAAAAATCTCAATTTTTTTATTCCCTTCCAATTTTTTTTCTCCATGAGATCATACGCTCTCAAATGATTTTAGATGGAAGGTTGATGTTAATTTGGTCTCATTGTTTATTCTTCACCAAAACTATTTTTTCCATGATCTCGTATGCCTCCAAACGATTTGAGGTGAAGTAAATTTTGTCTCATTGTTATATGTTCCTATTTAAAACCCCCAAAATCCAATTTTGGGTCAAAATAAATTATAAATGGAGAAAACAGATCGCCATATAGCTGCTGCAATCTCAAATATTTGATCCTTTTGTCTCTTTGTTAACTGTTGATTTGGTTTGAAAAACCCCAAATACCAATATTGGATCGAACTGAATCATAAATGACAAATTCGGTCCACCATATTGTTGCAGAAATCACAATTTTGTTATTCCCTTCCAATTTTTTTTCTCCATGAGATCATAAGCTCTCAAGTGATTTTAGATGGAAGTTGATATTAATTTGGTCTCATTGTTTATTCCTCACCAAAACATTTTGTCCATGATCTCGTAAGCCTCCAAACGATTGAGGTGAATAAATTTTGTCTCATTGTTAATGTTCCTATTTAAAACCCCCAAAATCAATTTGGGTCAAATAAATTATAAATGGAGAAAAAGATCGCCATATAGCTGCTGCAATCTCAAATATTTGATCCTTTACCCAAAAATATTTTCTTCATGATCTCATAAGCTCCCAAGTTATTTTAGATTGACTTGTATGTTATTTTTGTCTGTTAATTGTTGATTTGATTTGAAAACCCCAATACCAATATTGGATCGAACTGAATCATAAATGACAAATTCGGTCCACCATATTGTTGCAGAAATCACAATTTTGTTATTGCCTTCCAATTTTTTTTTCTCCATGAGATCATACAAATTTTTAATTAGTTTTTGGTTCATTATTTATTCCTCACCAAAACTATTTTTTCCATGATCTCGTAAGCTTCCAAACCATTTGAGGTGAAGTAAATTTTGTCTCATTGTTATATGTTCCTGTTTAAAACCCCCAAAATCCAATTTTGGGTCAAAGTAAATGGTAAATGGAGAATATAGATCGCCATATAGCTGCTGCAATCTCAAATATTTGATCCTTTACCAAAAATATTTTCTTCATGATCTCATAAGCTCCCAAGTTATTTTAGATTGATGTGTATGTTATTTTTGTCTCTTTGTTAATTGTTGATTTGATTTGAAAACCCCAAATACCAGTATTGGATCGAACTGAATCATAAATGACAAATTCGGTCCACCATATTGTTGCAGGAATCTCAATTTTGTTGTTCCCTTCCAATTTTTTTTCTCCATGAGATCATACGCTCTCAAATTATTTTAGATGGAAGTGTGGTGTTAATTTGGGCTCATTGTTTATTCCTCACCAAAACATTTTGTCCATGATCTCGTAAGCCTCCAAACGAATTGAGGTGAAGTAAATTCTGTCCAATTGTTATATGTTCCTATTTAAAACCCCCAAAATCCAAATTTGGGTCAAAGTAAATTACAAATGGAGAATATAGATCGCCATATAGCTGCTGCAATCTCAAATATTTGATCCATTACCAAAAATCTTTTCTTCATGATCTCATAAGCTCCCAAGTTATTTTAGATTGACGTGTATGTTATTTTTGTCTCTTTGTTAATTGTTTATTTGATTTGAAAACCCCAAATACCAATATTGGATCGAACTGAATCATTAATGACAAATTCGGTCCACCATATTGTTGCAGATATCTCAATTTTGTTATTCCCTTCCAATTTTTTTTCTCCATGAGATCATGAGCTCTCAAATGATTTTAGATGGAACTGTGATAATTTGCTCTCATTGTTTATTCCTCACCAAAACTATTTTTTTTAAATGATCTCGTAAGCCTCCAAACGATTTGAGGTGAAGTAAATTTTGTCTCATTGTTATATGTTCCTGTTTAAAACCCAATATCCAGGTTTGTGAAAAAGTAAATTGTAAATGGAAAGGTCAGATTTCCATATTGCTGTTGCCATCCTGAATTTTTCAATCTCGAATGAAGTCTTTTTCCACGATCTCATAAGACCCAAATAATTTTAGGTTCAATTGTGAATCATTAATAGCGCGTCTTGGCCGCCATCTTCAGTTCGACCAAATACAAATATCTTTTCATAATTCTTGTTGTACAATACTTTGGTAACTGAATAAATCTTTCAAATTATCTTTTTTTTTTTTGAGAGAACTCTATGAAATGAGATCTTTATTTCAGAACTTGAAAGCTTTGAGAGAAGCTTGCACCTTGCTGGAAAACCAACTGATAGAGTTTGAGAAGATCAACGCCATGTTCGAGTCAAAAGAGGCGGCTCTGAATAGCAACACGGAAAAACTCATCCAAGACCTCTGCAAAGCCAAACGAGACATCCAGGATGCCAAAAAAGCTGCCAACGAGGAAAAATCCCTGAAACTCCTCGCCGAAACGAAAGTAAAACGCTTGACGGAGGATGTGGAGTGCTTGCAGAGCGAATGCTCCTCGTACAAACAACAATGCTTGGACTACAGGCAATGCTCGAGCCAGCTTGCGGACGAACTGACTGTTGCGGAAGGAATAATAACGGACCTAGAGGTCACGGTCAAGACTTACGAACGCCAGATAGACGACTCGAGATCGGAAAACAGGATCCTCAAGCAAGAACTGTCCGATTTCATCACCCAGCTGCACAAAGTGAAAGAGACCAATAGCCGATTGAAACACCAACTGAGCGAGGCGAAGGAGGAGAGGATGATGTTAAAGCAGAAGATGAACGAGCTCGAGAGGATCTTCAACGAGAAGAGCCACTATTATAAGGAGAGGGAGATGAAGTCGGAGGCCACGATTAAGCAGCAGATAAAGTTGATCGACTATTTGCAGTACAAGGTAAGTTTGACAATACATTTAGCGTCCCCCAGGGATCTGTGCTTGGGTCATATTTATTCATTATTTAGAAAAAGCATTTTCTAAATTCCAAAAATTTTAAACCAATAAATTTAACGTTCGTTCAGGTTCTGTGCTTGAGCCATATTTATTCATTATTTGGAAAAAGCCTTTATCTAAATTTATCTGGAAGAATATTTTGCATTGAATATTGTCGATCGATTCTGTTAATACTGATTTCCAGACCACTAAATTTAGCGTCCCTCAGGGTTCTGTGCTTGGGCCATATTTATTCATTATTTAGAAAAAGCCTTTATCTAAATTTATCTGGAAGATTATTTTGCATTGAATATTGTCATTCGATTCTGTTAATTGGGAGTTTTAGTCCAATAAACTTAGCGTCCCCCAGGGTTCTGTGCTAGGGCTACTTTAAATCACCATCTATATCGTCCATTAATCTAGGGTTATTCGAATTTGTTTCATTCTGGGTGCTGAAAAGCTATGGTGAAAATATGATATTCAGTAGTATTGTGTTCATTAATGGAATGTTTTTACCAAGATTGACGAGCAGAATAATAAGAAGAAAACTCTGAGCGAAGTCCTGTTCGGTAGTTCGAAGAAGGAAAACCTGCCGCCCATATCGCTGGCCATGAACTACAGGGATCTGGAGGCTCAGCTGTTGAAAGAGAAAAGGATGAACAAGGAACTGCAAGAGCAAATTTACAGGCTGAAAGCTGCCTCGATTGTGTACGAGAACAACATCGTAGCGGATAAACTGAAAGTGGATGGGAAGAAGTTGGATATAATGTCTCCGAAAACTAAAGTGGCCATGCAGCAAATAGTAAATTCGCCCAGTAAGCAGAAGAATGATGTGTATAGGCAGAATTCGGTGCAGAGAATGCATCACAATATACCGCATAGGTAAGATTTGAGCTAAATATGTCATAGTACAAATGAAAATAATTTTCAAGTATCCTCAAGCGACCTTCCTGTTCACTGTTTTTTTTTTTTTACATGCTTTTATGTTTCACCTGTCCCGATGTCTATGGGTTTGTAATGAAATCTTACAAGTTAAATTTGACCCCCTTCCTGGCGTCCAATTACCTTGAAATTTCGCAGGTGTTCATAAGTCCCGTGACAATAGAATTTTTGTTAGAGATAAAACAAAGTGGCGGCTCCAAGATGGCGGACGAGATTTGTGCTTGTAGTCCGATTCGATTCAGAATTAGTATGTGAAGGTTTTCAGGTCGATGATTATAAATTTTTTGTCAAAATTCATAAAATCAAAATGGCGGCTCCAAGATAGATGGCCGACGATCTCTGTAATTATGGTCCGATTCTATTCAAAACTGGTATGTGGGGTTTTTCGGGGTCAGAGATTATGATTTTTTTATCAAAATTCATAATAAATTCAAGATGGCGGACAAGTTTTTGTAATTTTTTTTTTTTTTTTTATGTTCTGGTTCCCACGAAAAGGGATATCCTGTAATGTTCAGAGAACATCGTGGGAACCAAGGGAAAAAAGGTAGGAGTTGGTGTTCTTCTTAAATTTCTGGAGGTTGTATGCCTCGGGGAACACCTCCCTAGGCAATGAGTTCCAAAGCCTCGCTGTTCGTTGGATGAACGAGTCTTTGGAAAGTGATGTTCTGCAGGTCTCCAAAGTGACCACGAAGGGGGTTTTCAGGGTTGGAGATTGTGATTTTGTTTGTCAAAATTCATAAAATCAAAATGGCGGCTCCAAGATGGCCGACGATCTCTGTGATTATGGTCCGATTATATTCAAAATTAGTATGTAACTCCCCACAATTTGGCAGGTGTTCATATTTCCCGTGCCAATGCGTTATGGAATTTTTGTTAGAGAAAAACAAAATGGCGGCTCTAAGATGGCGGACGAGATTCGTGTTTATGGTCTGATTCGACTCAAAACTGGTATGTGGGGGTTTTCGGGGTCGAAGATTATGAATTTTTTGTCAAAATTCATAAAATCATAATGGCGGCTCCAAGATGGCCGACGAACTCTGTAATTATGGTCCGATTCTATTCAAAATTAATATGTGCGAGTTTTCGGGGTCAGAGGTTATGATTTTTTTATCAAAATTCATAATAAATTCAAGATGGCGGACGAGTTTTGGTAATTATGGTCCGATTCCATGTGGGGGTTTTCAGGATTGGAGATTGTGAATTTTTTGTCAAAATTCATAAAAACAAAATGACTGCTCCAAGATGGCCGACGATCTCTGTGATTATGGTCCGATTCTATTCAAAATTAGTTTGTGTGGGTTTTCAAGCTCAGAGATTATTATAATTTTTTTATCAAAATTCATAAATTCAAGATGGCAGGCGAGTTTTGTAATTATGGTCTGATTCGATTCAAAATCGGTATGTGGGGATTTTTGAGGTCGGAGATTGTGAATTTTTTGTCATGGATGTGTAACGTAGGTTATTCCGTGAGTTATAAATTCGTTTTGTATTTGAACTGGAAACTTTGCGCAACAAGCTTTCGAATCTATAACTCACGTAATAAACTACGTCGCACACTCAAAGCAATTATTTGAATAATAGCTTATCTTTAAAAATATTTTTTATATTTTTTTTTTAGTGTAATCATTTTTTGTATACTTTTGTTACACTTCTGTTATCAAAGTCTATGTCGATACTAGGTATTCGGTAATATTAGTTACAATTGGCAGGGATAGCATTTGTAAAATTTTGAAGGGAATGAATTCTTTTCTGTATTCTAGCTTCTTAGAAAAAAAAATACCCAACCATTTAATTTTCAGGTTCGACTCAAAATTTTGTAAATCCTCTTCGACGTGCGCTGCGTGCTCCAATCCAATTTCGCTAGGTCGTGCTTTCCTCTTCTGCTCAGAATGCGATATCCACGTTCACGCAAACTGCAAAAATTCCCTTCCGAACACATGTGGTTTGCCGCAGGTGTTTGCGAAACACTACAAAGACAGCTTGAGGCCGAAGACAGACGAAAGTCCCTCTCAGCCGCAAGACAAGGAAGAAGTGATCAACGTTGAGGGTTGGGTGAAGGTGCCAGGGTGAGTTTTTCTCTGCGACATTCTGAACTATAAAAAATCTCAAACAAAAGACATTCGCTTCACAAAATACATTGTAATCACACTTTGAAAAGGCTTGATATACGTTTTGAGGAGTAAGAGGGCCGAGGTATGATCCTTGGGGAACCCCGACGCATTCTTCTCATTCGAACTGGTTTGTCTTGCAGAAAATCGAACAACTGGGAGAAACACTATGCCGTTCTCACGGACACTTCCATAAACATTTACACTGGTCCTCTGAAGGAAGGCAATTCCACGTTGCTGCTAGCTTTTCCATTGAAGCCGGCCGATAGTCACGGGAAAGTCGTTTCGGAACCTCTGTCATCCGAAATTGAAGTATCAGTGGCTAACAGCGATCTGGCATTTGTCTTGAAAGTAGAAGTGACACCTAATACTACTTGTTGGCCCCCTAAGTGTCTGACGATCCTCACGTTGTCGGCGCAGGATAAGGATAAATGGTTTTTGGGTAAGTAAATCCAAAATTGAATTTCGGGGATTTTAACTTTGAAATTTGGAAACTTTGAGTGACTTTAAACTGGCAATTTATTTTTACATCTTTAAATTCGGAAATGTCGAGTTTGAGGACGAAAATGAGTAATACGAATTTTGTGTTGACTTTAGCTCGGAAATTCCGATTAAAGTGGGAAAAATAAAAAACCCAAAGGCTTTCATACAAAACTGTCAAAAGTTTTTTTTTTTCAGCCTTACAGAAGATATATGAGGACGATGAAAAACCAAAGTTTGACAAAATGTTGTCGTTGCCCCAAGACATGGAGGTGATCAGCCTCGTAGACCTAACAGAAAACATCAAAGTAATTGGCGCCGAGCAAGGCCTGTACTCTTACTTCGAGAAAAACCTCGTACACATCGACGGACCACTGGAAATCCACCATATGTCCGTCATGTCCTCTGCCAACTGCGTCTTGATGATAGTGAACCGAAAGAGAACCCTGATTTCCTGCGACATTAACCACTTGATAAACGTGGCACAATGCGCACAGTGCGCGAAACCGAAACTCAACTATAAGGACGTTAACGTCTCGAATTTGAGCGGTTTTCACATACTTCAGGTCTCGTCGTTCGCCAAACAAGCGAAGGTTTGCGTAGCCACGGAGAAGCAGCTCATAATTTTGGGTTACGATTCGGAAGGCGATGAATTCGTGCCCGCCAGGATACTGGACACTGCCGAACCCATCAGTTGCGCTCTGTTCACAGAGAATAGTCTCATTGTGGGAGCTGATAAGTTCTTCGAGATCGATTTGGTGACTTTCAGCGCTGAGGAGTTTCTGGATGCTAGCGATACACGACTGAAGCAGGCCGACAGGTAATTTTTTCATTGATTTCACCACAGATTGTCACTTTTTTATTTTTTCAATGTATTTCGAGTTAATAGCCAACTTTAGAATCATAACGTACAATTATCCGGCTCGAAGGACCAAAACTTACCAAACACTATAAATGTCATTTTCTTCATCAGATATTGGAAAATGAAGTGGACTTGTGAGTTAATCCACCATCAATTATTATACTCGAAAAACTATTATTCAGCTTGAAGGACCACAACGTAATAGAACCAGTAAAATAAATGTTATAGTCTTCATCAGTCTTTGAAAAAATAAAGTTGACTTGCATCTTGATTCGCCATATGGGTTTATTGTGATAAGGAAAATTATTATCCGGTGCGAAGGACCAAAATTTACTAAATCCTATAAATCTCATTTTCTTCATCAGATATTGGAAAATAAAATGGACTTTTATGTAAATCCACCATCGATTATCATACTCGAAAAACTATTTTTTGGCTCAAAGGTCCACAATGTAATAAAACCGATTACCGTTATATTCTTGTGAGTTGTTCAACTGTTTTAAATTGAAAGCTTTAATAAAGTCTATCTATCTTCATCAGTTTTTCCCAAAAAATTTTTGGATCGAAAACCACAAAGTAATAAAACCGATAACCGTTATATTCTTCATCAGTATTTGAAAAAATAAAGTTGGCTTGCATCTTGATTTGCCACGAGTTTATTATGATAAGGTAAACAATTATCCGGCTCGAAGGACCAAAATTTACTACACCCTATAAATGTCATTTTCTTCATCAGATACTGGAAAATAAAATGGACTTTTATGTTGATCCACCATCAATTATCATACTAGAAAAATTGTTTTTCGGCTCGAAGGACCACAATGTAATTAAACATATAACCGTTATATTCTTCATCAGTCTTTGAAAAAATAAAGTTGACTTGAATCTTGATTCGCCTTGAGTTTATTATGATAAAAACTGTTATCCGGCTCGAAGGACCAAAATTTACTAAACCATATAAATCTAATTTTTTTCTTCAGATATTGGAAAATAGACTCTTATGTTAATCCACCCCTGATTATCATACTCAAAAAACTATTTTTCTTTTGGAAAGACCACAATGTAATAAAACCGATAACCGGTATATTCTTCATCAGTCTTTGAAAAAATAAATTTGACTTGCATCTTGATTCCCCTTATGGGTTTATTATGATAAGGAAAACAAGTATCCGGCTCGAAGGACCAAAATTTACTAAACCCTATAAATCTAATTTTTTTCTTCAGACATTGGAAAATAAAGTGGACTTTTATGTTAATCCACCACTGATTATCATACTCGAAAAACTATTATTCAGCTCAAAGGACCACAATGTAATAGATCCGATAACTCTTACATTCTTAATCAGTATTTTAAAAAATGAACCAGATTCGCCTATGGGTTTCATTTGATATGGAAAACAATTATCCAGCTCGAAGGACCAAAATTTACCTAATACTAAAGGTAATTTTCTTCATCATATATTGAAAAATGAAGTTGACTTGTATAATAATTCACCATGTTGAATCGTGAAATAGATATATTTCATCCATATTAGCTTCAGCTAGTGAAAAAATATTCGGCTCGAAGGACCACAATGTAATAGAACCAATAACCACCATATTCTTCATGAGGATTTGAAAAAATTAAGTTTATTTGTATCTTTATTCACTGTACATACAGGTGTAATTTGATAAGGAAAACAATTATCCGGCTCGAAGGCCAAATTTTATAAACATAAAATTTCCTTCATAAATTTGAAAAATAAGTTATTTACTTATCAACATAAGGTTTATTTGATAAGGGAAACAATTTCCGGCTCGAAGGACCAAAATTTACAAACAAAATGAATGTAATTTTCTTTATGATATATTGAAAAATGAAGTTGTATGTTAATTCACCATATTACATGTTGGAACGTGAAATCGATAAATTTTAAATAAATTCAATTTGAAGGAAAATACATTTTAATATTCAAGCAAAACTCTGTAGCTTCCACAATAAGCCCTTTTCTTTTCAGGTGCTACAAAATGGGATCCTTCCCATTGGCGATCCTGCAAATCTGCAAGAACCCCAAGGAATACCTGCTGTGTTTCAACGAGTTTTCCGTATTCGTTGATGAATACGGAAGATCGACGAGGAACACGGAAATAAAATCCACCCACCTGCCGGTCGCCTTCCACTTCAATGCACCTCACTTGTTCGTCGCCCAATTCGCCGCCATCGAAATATCCAAAATCACCAAAGAAACTTGCAACGGCACCGATTTGGAAACGTTCCGGTTGGAGCTGGACAAGTTCCATTACGTCGGCTCCAACAAGAAGGGAATCTACATCGTTGCGGGAGGGGAAGTCAAGTTCGTCGACCCGAAGAGGATCAACGAACTCGACAGTAGTTCCACCGTCACGGAAACTACGGACGATGGTTCGGATCGGTTCAGCTTCAGCAGTTCTATGGTGCAGAGTTTGGACGGGAATCTGAGTGAGCCGGATAACGGGGACGATCCCAACAAGAGGGTGAGGTTCTCGCAAACTGACTTATAAGGGGTGGTTGAGTAGCGATGGTTTTAGCGTTTTGCGGCTTGATTTTTAGGCAGAATTAGGTTCAGCGTAAGTTTCAAATGTAAATGTGCTGTTTTTTTGCATTTTACGTTTTTTGTAAAAAATAGTGATTTGAGAGAAAAATTTAAGGAATGATGGGAGAAATAAAGGGCGAAAATAGTATAATTTGAAACTACGTTGTTCTTGTGTGAACATGCGACATAGCCTTAGTCCAATCTTTGCGTTTTTATTATTATTAATAATAATTGTATTCCTAACCTTCCAAAGACTTTTAGTACACATAAAAAGTATTTTTCAACTGGAGCTTTTTGTACTTAATTTTTGCAGATCTCCGAGGTCCTTGCCTGATTTTAATGTGTAATTATTGTGTTTTATATTTTTTCATGGACTGATTGTATATATGAAAATAAAATCTACAAGTTAAGATGGTTTTTTATTTTTAGGTCAAACAAAGAAATTATTTTTTCTTTTTAGAGCTTTTGTATAAAATGTGTCTTAATTCTTTTCATAATTTTTTTCAATTCTTTTCAGTCATCCATGAAATCCGTCATCTTATTGAATTCTGACAAAAATTGATGATCTCTGACCCCAAAAAAACCCACACTACAAAGCTGTATATACCCCTAAAACTCACCAAAAAAACAAAATCGTCTGATAGCCTTCAGGTTAGAAGCATAATGTAGAAAACATCATGGAGATTCCAAAAATATGTACTGTAGTAGTGTATGACCCCTCATTTCAAATTAAGATAATATATTGATCCTTGATTTCAAATATAGGTAGTGTATGGATCGTTTATTTTCGTTGGAAGTGGGTCGTATCTCAAGAACGAGACGAGTTAAGTAATTTCGCGAACGGCATTTGATTCAGAATGGTTGATTTCGTATGTCTCATTATTTCAAGACTGTTCTCAGAAAAAAAATAGTTCTCGAGAAAATCGTACAAGGGGTTAGTTAACCCATGAAATTCACCAAAAAAACGAAATCGTCCTATTGCCTTCAGATTGAAGCAGAATGTAGAAAACATCATGGAGATTCCAAAAATATGTACTTCAGTAGTGTATGACCCTTCATTTCGACAATATCTTCCATTTCAAATATAGGTAGTGTATGGATCCTTTGTTTCAGTTGGAAGTGGGTCGTATCTCAAGAACGAAAAGAGTTAGAGTAATTTCGCCGAACGGCATTCGATTCAGAATGGTTGATTTCATATGTGCTCATAATTTCAAGACGATTCTCAGAAAAAAAATATTTCTCGAGAAAATCGTACAAGGGGTTAACCCATGAAATTCGCCAAAAAAACGAAATCGTCCTATTGCCTTCAGATTGAAGCAGAATGTAGAAAACATCATGGAGATTCCAAAAATATGTACTTCAGTAGTATGACCCTTCATTTCTGACAATATCTTCCATTTCAAATATAGGTAGTGTATAGATCCTTTATTTCAGTTTAGTGGGTCGTATCTCAAGAACGAGAAGAGCTAGAGTAATTCTGCGAAAGGCATTCGATTCAGAATGGTTGATTCAGTATATGCTCATAATTTCAAGACAATTGTCCAAGAAACAGAGATTTATTAAAAAATCGCGTGTGAGACGGGCTTTAGTTCATATTTAGTTGGAAGTGGTCGTATCTCAAGAACGAGAAGAGCTAGAGTAATTCTGCGAAAGCATTCGATTCAGAATGGTGATTCAGTATATCCTCATAATTTCAAGACAATTGTCCAAGAAACAGAGATTTATTAAAAAATCGCGTGTGAGACGGGCTTTAGTTCATATTTAGTTGGAAGTGGTCGTATCTCAAGAACGAAAAGAGTTAGAGTGATTTCGCGAACGGCATTCGATTCAGAATGGTTGATTTCATATGTGCTCATAATTTCAAGACCATTCTCAGAAAAAAATATTTCTCGAGAAAATCGCACAAGGGTTAGTTAACCCATGAAATTCACCAAAAAACGAATTCGTCCTTTCGCCTTCAGATTGAAGCAGAATGTAGAAAACATCATGGAGATTCCAAAAAATATGTACTTCAGTAGTGTATGACCCTTCATTTCGACAATATCTTCCATTTCAAATATAGGTAGTGCATGGATCCTTTGTTTCAGTTGGAAGTGGGTCGTATCTCAAGAACGAGAAGAGCTAGAGTAATTCTGCGAAAAGCATTCGATTCAGAATGGTCGATTCAGTATATCCTCATAATTTCAAGACAATTGTCCAAAACAGAGATTTATTAAAAATCGCGTGTGAGACGGGATTTAGTTCATATTTAGTTGGAAGTGGTCGTATCTCAAGAACGAAAAGAGTTAGAGTAATTTCGCGAACGGCATTCGATTCAGAATGGTTGATTTCATATGTGCTCATAATTTCAAGACAATTCTCAGAAAAAAAATATTTCTCGAGAAAATCGCACAAGGGTTAACCCATGAAATTCACCAAAAAACGAATTCGTCCTATTGCCTTCAGATTGAAGCAGAATGTAGAAAACATCATGGAGATTCCAAAAATATGTACTTCAGTAGTGTATGACCCTTCATTTTGACAATATCTTCCATTTCAAATATAGGTAGTGCATGGATCCTTTGTTTCAGTTGGAAGTGGGTCGTATCTCAAGAACGAGAAGAGCTAGAGTAATTCTGCGAAAAGCATTCGATTCAGAATGGTCGATTCAGTATATCCTCATAATCACAAGACAATTGTCCAAGAAACAGAGATTTATAAAAAAACGCGTGTGAGACGGGCTTTAGTTCATATTTAGTTGGAAGTGGTCGTATCTCAAGAACGAAAAGAGTTAGAGTAATTTCGCGAACGGCATTCGATTCAGAATGGTTGATTTCATATGTGCTCATAATTTCAAGACAATTCTCAGAAAAAAAATATTTCTCGAGAAAATCGCACAAGGGGTTTTAACCCATGAAATTCACCAAAAAAACGAATTCGTCCTATTGCCTTCAGATTGAAGCAGAATGTAGAAAACATCATGGAGATTCAAAAATATGTACTTCAGTAGTGTATGACCCTTCATTTTGACAATATCTTCCATTTCAAATATAGGTAGTGCATGGATCCTTTGTTTCAGTTGGAAGTGGGTCGTATCTCAAGAACGAGAAGAACTAGAGTAATTTTGCGAAAAGCATTCGATTCAGAATGGTCGATTCAGTATATGCTCATAATTTCAAGACAATTGTCCAAGAAACAGAGATTTATTAAAAAATCGCGTGTGAGACGGGCTTTAGTTCATATTTAGTTGGAAGTGGTCGTATCTCAAGAACGAAAAGAGTTAGAGTAATTTCGCGAACGGCATTCGATTCAGAATGGTTGATTTCATATGTGCTCATAATTTCAAGACGATTCTCAGAAAAAAAATATTTCTCGAGAAAATCGCACAAGGGGTTAACCCATGAAATTCACCAAAAAAACGAAATCGTCCTATTGCCTTCAGATTGAAGCAGAATGTAGTGTAACGTAAATAAACTTAACTTGGTTTAACTAATTTATTTAACACTTAATCTACAACTTAATTTATATTACTACGCCACTGAATAGCTCGATCGTATGGGCTCGTTCAGACTGTCCGTGAGACTTGAGGGCTGTCTATTTATCTCCGTTACAGAATTCCCGATCTTTCGAATTCTGGCGGTTGGCGACGGCATGTTCTAATTGTTTCCAATATTGACCGTTGTTTTACGTGGAAGAGCGACTGGATGGTTCTCGAATATCTCCGGGGATGATCTCATCGCTGTCGATGGCAACGTGTGAGGCGACAGGTCCGGCCTAGGTTCGTTACATTGCCCCCTTCTTAAAGGCATTTCGTCCCGAAATTTCATCCTTGGAGTGTGACGATATCTGCATGACTCCCCATATCTGCACCGTGAAGTTCGATGGAAGTAACACTCCACGGTCTTCATGATCGGTCGTGGAAGAGAGTTACAGCAAACCAAAATCCTGACGCCGCTGGATCTGAATATCGCCTCCAGCATACTTCTTATGACTCTCCAGTCCAACCCATCAATACCACAGGATAGTTTTGGAATTGCTAGATCCGCCAGATTCTGGTCCACCATAGTATCTCTTAGTTTGGTGAGACTCTTCCAGACATCTTCATAGGACGGTTTATCTTGGGAATGCCTCTTGGTAACTAGGTAGTAGATGTTTCTCTGGCCTTTCTTCAACTGTAGCACCCCACCAACTTCTGGATTCTGCCCCGCAGTGTTTGGAGTTGACCAAATTTCTTGAGAACACTACGGCGATGCCCCTGGACATTCGAAGATCTTCTGCCACACAGTGCGCTAGTGCGTAGTCAGCAGGCACCTCGAAAGGTCTCGTGACTCCTCTCTAGTAACCCCATGTAGAACTTTCTGCCCGTTTGAATACAAGGACATAAACTTCTCGAACGTCATATCATCCTCCGGTGGCTCGAGGGTGCGAACTTGGTCATGGTTTCCAGCGTAAGGGCCAACCTGTTGAAATGGACGACCCTTGGTTTCCTCGGGGTGGCTTATGGATTCGGTACACAAGGTCGTTTATCCTTTTCACGATTTTATACGGGCCTTCCCACGAGTTCCGCAACTTTGGTGATAGTCCACGACGACGTTTGGGGTTGTACAGCCAAACCAGGTCATCAACCTTAAATCCTCCAGCGTCGGCCTTGATGTCATAGGTCTTCTTCATTTTATCGCTGGCACTCTGGATGTTCAACCGGACTCGTTCGTGGATGTCGTCCATTCTCTGCCGAAGTTTGCTGACGTAGTCCTCTCCCGCAGCGTCTTGTCCTGGCGGTATCCCAAACTTCAGGTCACAAGGCAGTCGCAGTTCTCGGCCCATTATAATACTAGCAGGAGTTTGACCGGTTGACTCGTGTACTGCGGATCGATAGGCCATCAGGAACAAATGAAGATACTGGTCCCAGTCTCTTTGATGGTCAGAGACAACCTTGGACAAGTGGCGGTTGATCGTCCTGTTCATCCGTTCCACCATTCCATCGGACTGCGGATGTAGGGCCGTGGTTCTTGTCTTGCGGATGTTCAGCAGTAGACATATTTCTTGGAACAGGTTGGATTCGAAATTTCTGCCTTGATCAGAGTGCAGCTCCATTGGAATACCGAATCGACATATCCATTCTTTCACCAAGACGTCGGCGACGGTGATGGCTTCCTGGTTGGCAGGGCATAGGCTTCCGCCCACTTACTGAAGTAGTCTCCATC